>JABWPP010000048.1:3857134-3892134 GCA_016920855.1 Puya raimondii
TTTTTTTTTTTGCTGTTTGTCTTCGTAGCTATGAAAATGAAGTTCTTTCGATTCTTCTGTTTTTTTCACAGGACGTGAACGACGTAAAAACTATAATATATATAAATTTCATAATAAATAACTTGGTAAATAATAAAGTAAAATGTAATAAAAAAAAATAATTATATCCCTATATAATTTTAAAAACGTTACCTAAAACAACTAAATTAATTTTTTATATAAATTTTAATTATAGAATAATAAAATTATAGAGTAAAAAAAAATATTAATACCCAACTAATCAATTTTCATCATATTTTATATGTGCAAGCTAAATAAAAGAAATTACCATAATTTAACTAATCAATTTTTATCAAATTTTAAATATGTAAACTAAATAAAAGAATAATAAGTACTACAATTTAATACATTTAAATATAGTTAGCATTACCTATTATATATTTTTATTCTTTACATTTCTTTATTATAATTAACTTGGACCGAAATCAATTACGCTGTATTGAATAACTTAGGATTTTACTGCACTTTTATTACAAAAATTCAAAACAACAAAAATATTTATCGTTCCACTCTCTCATAGACAAACAGGTCTTCAGGCCGAAGGGGAATTGGGTTTAATTTGGCGAGCTGGGCGGAGGGGAAGCAGCGGCCGTAATTACGACCGCGCCATCGTGGTCTTGGAAGGGGCGAAAGCGACAGAGCACAAAAGATGGTTGGGCCCACCGTCCTCTCCTCCAGCGGGAACGACGATTACATTAGAGCCAATAAATTAATTTAGTACGTTGTGTTGAATGAAAGAAAGGGGTCCAGGGTCCACCGCTTGGTTTTTGAGAAATTATTGCATGTGGCGGGTGCGCCGTACTAGCCGTGCGTCGTGGAAACTTCAATGAGTCCTAGGGGTGGAAACGAGCCGAGCTTGAGCGAGCTCACCTCAGCTCAAGCTCCGCTTGAAATTAATTTCGAGCCAAAATTTAGGCTCAAGCTCGGCTTGAAATTAATTCGAGTCGAGCTCGAGCGAGCCTAACTTCGAGTCGAGCGAGCTCGAACCCTAAACGAGCCGTTTGAAAATTCTTAACATCATGTAATTTATAGTTTAATTTTTATAAAATATTATCTAAAATTTGATACAAAAAAATGTCTAATAATTCAACATACAAAATGAATGTATGAAATACGATATTATAATATTAAAAAAATTAAGGAAAGCGATTCTACGAGAAAGTGAAAAAGAGAGAGAGCAATTAGAATAGGATTTTGTTCGTTTGATTTTGTGGGCCCAATAATCTAAACTCTATATACATATAATTAAAATACATAATATATATTATTATATATAATTAAAATATATATATATATATATATATATATATAGAGAGAGAGAGAGAGAGAGAGAGAGAGTCCGGCTACTATACTCTTATGAGTATAGACCTTTTTATACTTATAAATTTTCGACCGTTAGATCTACCCTTTTGACCATTTCCACACGTTAAATCATACTATTCAATCAACCACCCACTCAACTCTAGGGGACCACTATCATCCTAATTGGGGACCATTATCATCCCAACCTCACATCTCTTCATCCAACGGCTGAAAATTTATAAGTACTAAGGAGTATATACCTATAAGAGTATAGTAGCCCTAACCTATATATAAGTTCGGCTACTATATTCTTATGAGTATAGACCCCTTTGTGTTAATAAGTTTTCGACCGTTAGATCTACCCATTTGACCATTTTCACCCGTTAAATCATACTATTATATTGAGTCCGGCTACTATACTCTTATGAGTATAGACCCCTATGTACTCATAAGTTTTCATCCGTTAGATCTACCCATTTGATCATTTCCATCCGCTAGATCATACTATTCGCCCAACCACCCACTCAACCCTAGGGGACCACTATCATCCTAACCGGGGACCATTATCGTCCTAACCGCACATCCCTTCATCCAACGGCCGAAAACTTATGAGTACAAAGGGGTCTATACTCATAAGAGTATAGTAGCCCTAGCCCTATTATATTATATATATATATATATATATATAATATAATATAATATATTATAGAATTAGGCTGTCAAGCTGGTGTTATTAGGTTTTTGGCCCTCGGATGAAAGGATGTGCGGATAGGATAATAGTGGTTCCCTAGGGTTGAGTGGGTGGTTGGTCGAACAGTATGATCTAATCGGTGGAAATGGTCAAAGGGGTAGATCTAACGGCGAAAAACTCGATAGCATCAAGCGCTTGATACTATCGATAGTATAGTAGCCGGAATATATATATATATATATATATATATATTCGAGCTTTTCGAGCCTAATTCGAGCGAGCTTAGTAATATTCAAGCTTGGCTTGAAATAAATTTCGAGCTTTTTTTTTCTGCTCAAGCTCGGCTCATTTAATTTCGAGTCGAGCTCGAGCGAGCCGAATATCGAGCTAAACACGAGTCGAACACGAGTCGGCTCGCTCATTTGCCAGCCCTATCAAAGACCAATATTGCTATAAATTTTGATTTTTTATTACAATAAATTTATAATGCTATCTATAAGATTATTGTAAACAAGTTGTACAGTTTAACCAAGTATTGCATCATTTATAGTTTTGATGCATAATTTAAAATAGTATTATGCTCTTTCTTCTCTCCTTACTACGTTTACTTTTTCTTAATTTTCATTACTTCCATTTATTGCTAGATGAGGATATTTTTATCTTTCGAGGAAAAAATACTTTATAACTTGGTAATCATATTTCTTATGAAAATGTGGCATCTTTTTTTAATAGTAAAATTTAGTGGGATTTTAAATGATATTATGACTTGCCGATTATACTTATACAATGTGCCACTTTTATTAATATTAAATTTTAGTAAAATTTTAAGAAATAAATTATATTGTACCATTCAAAAAGATATTACACTGTTTGATAATAGTTGCACATTTCAAATGATACAATACTTTGTAAAATTGTAGTGTGCTGAATTTCAGTATACTTCTCTGAACTTTGGCCAAATTGGATGAAGTTGTAGCACACTGAATATTAGCAAATTATAGAGTTCTAGTGAGAGAATAGTGTCCTATACTATTCTAAAGATTTGGTTTGAGTTTGGAGAGTTTGGGAGTGTTTTCGGAACTTAGATAGTACGAAAACAGACTCCGGAGAGCGAAATCTGCAAAACGTGCAGATTTTGCATTGCATTCCGGTATGGGCTTAAGATATCGGAACATATGTGATTTATTCCGGTACTGGGTTTGAGATACCGAAATACTGTGTATTGGTCCATTTGACCGAGGCTCGGGTTTGCGAAATTTCGTGCTTGGTACCGGTACGTCTGTTCGTGTACCGGTACGCAGTGCTGCAGAACGTGATTTCGTGCAGTTTTGTAATTTCTGACTTTGGAGGGGCTTTTGGGGATATTGTTACATCTAATATAACATACCCCACACCCTCTTATTTCCTTGTTGTTGGCTGAGGATGGAGAGGAAGAAGAGGTGGGTTCTCTCTTTCTCTCTCTTGCATATCTTCTCCCCAAACCCTTTAAAGCTTGGATTTAATCCCCCTTTCTCCATTTTCTCCATGGAGGCTCGCTCCTAGGCTTTGGAAGGAGCTCGGGATGGTAGAGATGAGCTTGTTTGTGGATCAAACTTCAACCCTAGCACTTGCTAGCTTGGATTGGAGCTCTTGAGGTGGTGAGTGGCTCTTTAGCAACCTCTTTTCATGAGTATTGCATGAAATTTTGGATGTAAACCTAGTTTGGTAGAAACTAGGGTTTGATTTAGGGTTTCTTGATTATGAGCCATTGAATTGGAATTGATGAGTGTAGAACACTCTTGTAGGTTGGATTTGAAGCTCCAATGGGTTGATTTAGAGTTTATCCAAGTTTTTCTTGGAATAAGGTAATTTCTACCTATTTTCCTTATGATTTTTAGTGAATTTCGTGGTGAGCTTGTCCGAAGCCCCTAACCCCTTGGAAAATTTTCTTAGGGCATGAGAAGCTTGGGGGACAACTTCATTCTGATGTACTGCGAGGTTTCGATGGGTATCCGGTGGGTCTGACCTCACCGAAATGGGTGAACTCCCCCTATGCCTTCTATTTAGCTTAATGGCTTAAAATGGTGCATATTCATGAAAGATATGACATGAGAGAATTTTGGAATGCATAGTATATGTGTGTTATATATGCGAATTATACGCCCTATATAGTAGGGATCATAAATGAGAATATGCATAGTGCATTAGGATAGTTATGATAGAATGATATTTTACTTTATGTAAGTGTAGAAATGCATGCTTGAATGATTAAAACAACATATGGGTACTAGATGGATAGTGGACTTGGAGGTTCATATATTACACTTAGCATATTGGCTATTGGTAGAAGCAAACACATGACTTATTCATGTTGCATGTGAAAGTGGTATACTCTATATAGCAGAGAATTATGAGGATAACATGCATGTGTTGAAACATAAAATCGGCATTGTGAGGTTAGGCTTTGCCTATGCAAATTATAAAATGGCATTGTGACTTTGTACCCGACCTTTTGGTCACGAGGTGAAATTCCATGCTTTAGACATGATGAAAAGGGAAACTATACGTTTGATATTGTAGAATGCATGGTTATGACATTAGAATGATGCATGGTTATGGCATTGTAGAATGCATGGTTATGGCATTAGAGTGATGCATGGTTATGGCATGGTAGAATGCATTGGGTAATAATAGCATATGATAGTAACCCGTTGGGGTCATGAATGTGACGTAGATCCATTCTTATTGGAAAAGTAATTTGTGAGCATTTACATGTTAGAGGCATGTTGCATATTGGTAGAGACATACCAATGGATAATTTGAGAACAACAAGGTTGACATTATGATATAGTGTTAGACCCCTTTGGACCTTGTTTGTCTATTCCATGTTAAACATGACGAGTGTGACTTTGGCTATTCCATGTTAAACATGATGAGCGTGACTTTGTCTATTCCATGTTAAACATGACGAGCGTGACTTTGGCTATTCCATGTTAAACATGACGAGCGTGACTTTGGCTATTCCATGTTTAGACATGACGAGCATGATTCTATGTGGTTGATCTGCGCTTGTTTGCCCTTGTGCTCATTCGCACATGCTTGTGAGGATCGCACCCTACAAGCCGGCACTCTGGAGTTGGCCTTTGCGACAGTTATTTTGCCCGTGCGGAATTGGGCGCCGAAGTGGAATGCCGTGGGGAAGGCTCATTCTTAGCGTGAGGATGTTAACTACCACGGGGCCATTAGTCATGGCACAAGCCGAGACGTTACCTTGTGTAAGTCCCCTCGTTGATTAGGTAAAGCTAAGTAAACTAGACATAATACATCACAGTTGGTTGATGCATATACATGTAGTGTATGGACATAGTAGTGAGTTGTGTCGCGTGGCATTACTTAGCTTGACACCATTTGGATGCATGCATCTGAAAGCCTTACGATGGGGCTGACTCTCGAAGGGGTGGCGAAGAAGGCTCAATTGCTGGGCTCTCGAGACAGTTTCCCCGTACCCAATATTCCAAGGCCATGACCAAAAGCGGCAGAATAATTCAAAGCGCGAAAGAGGAAATAGAAAAAAGGCCTAGCGTTGAGGCCATCTGGCTTCCTTGCGGATAGAGTCCCTTCTACCCGCCCAAGGCGTCACAACACAAGCTTATCCACGAGGTTCCAACTAGGAACGGAGTACAAGAGTTGCACAAGGAAAGCATCAACATAAAGAAGTTCTATTTCTATTACATCACATTGCACATTTATACATGCTCAAATTTTTCTTTTCTTTCTTTTCATTCCATACACCATGTTCCAAAACTATAGAATACATAAGTTTCATACATGTAATGGAAATCTCCTATACTATCAAAGTCCAAGACTAGGGGTACAACTTATGTATCACCAAAAGGAAGGGCCGCTATCTAGAGAGCCAAACCCTTGCCTCGCTCCGCCGCCTCACTCGCGGAAGGACCTGAAAAACGTGGGGTGAGAACTATAAACATAGTTCCCAGTGGGTAAGGCCACCCAAGAGAGAAGCTCGACCCACCAGGTCCAAAGAAACATCATATGCATAAGTTAGTTCACAAATAACTATGCAACAATTATTTACATGCTTGTAAATAAACATAAAGGATGCAATCATATGAAATGTAATTTATCATTCTCTCCTAGGTTCACCCTATATCTCACATTGACTAAATTCAATTACTTGTCATTTACTTATGGTTTCAGAATCGCCGTCTTACCATAAGGGTTCCAACATTCAAGGAGTGAACTCGTCACCTCCTAGTTCGAGTAGCGAACTCGTCGCATACTCGGGATAGCAAAATCGTCGCATACCCCATCTCAACACCGCCATCACATGGCATGGGTAGCGAACTCGTCGCATACCCGGGATAGCAACCTCATCGCACATCCCATCTCGACACCGCCAACTCATGGCGTGGTAGCGAAATCGTCGCCTATGTTCTATTCTCACATGTTCCAACCGGTGGCTCGGTTAATTGCGCCGATCGACTGTGGAGGTAGGAACTGTGACGATTCACGAGCCAGACAGGAGGAGTCGTCTTCAGAGGCTGTGCAAGGAGCACGTTGTTCGCCACGTGGTTTCTTCAGCGAAGGGCAGACAGGATGATGAGTCGAGAATGCATTTGCCTTTCTTACGGTTGTTGTGAGGTGCCTACGGCGGCAGGGCACCGGGAATCGTCAATATCCTTATTGTTCCTGTGAGTTTCGGATATTGTTCTTTCCCCCAGAGTTTTGCAACTATGCCACCAGATAGGGAGATTGGTTTGTGTGATTGACGTTTGTTTCAGGAACTACGCCAATCTCGGAAAGCACCCTATAGAATGCACTGGCCAGAGTGAGAGACTTAAAGCGTAAGCTTCAGGATTTGATTGGAAAAAAAGGTTGTGAGTGACCCAGTGCTGTCGCCTTGGGGGAGCGCCGGTATTTATTCGTGAAGAAGAAAGAATGGTTCGCTTAGCTTTGTCGTGTGGATTATCGAGAGTTAAATAAAAGTGACCATCAAGAACAAGGTTAATTCTTTGCCACGACATCAGTGAACTGTTTGATCAGCTACAAGGATCTTGTGTCTTCTCGAAAATTGATTTGCAGTCGGGGTTACCACCAACTGAAGGTAAGGCCGAGGGACAGACCCAAGAGGCTTTTTAGAATACGGTACGGGCATTCATTATGAGTTTATAGTGATGCCTTTCGGATTAACTAATGCCCTTGTCGCATTTATGGATTTGATGAATCGGATATTTAAGCGTTCTTGGATAGATTCGTAGTGGTATTATTTATTGATGATATCCTGATTTACTTCCGGAGTATGGCGGGAGCACGGGAAGCACTTGAGGATTGTATTTAAGCTTTTGAGAGAGAGAATAAGTTGTATGCAAGTTGAAGAAGCATGGTTTTGGCTTCGAGAGATAGCTTTCCGGGGGCCATGTGGTTTCAGCCGCCGGGGATTATTCTCGCAATATGTGGCAGTTGACCCGAAAAAAAAATTGATGCTATTCGGGACTGGCACAGACGACGTCGATTTACGAGGTGAGGGTTTTACTTGGTTTGCGGAGGATATTACCGCTCGGTTTGTGAAGGCTTGCGCTCTGCCCCCTTTCCACAATCCCACCTCACTCGATTGACTGTAAAGTTAATCAAGTTTATCTGGAGTGAGGTCTGCCTGATGGAGCTTTGAAGAGTTGAAAGGGAGACTGTGACGGAACTATATCCCTTGCCCTTCCCAATTATGGGAAAGGATTTGTGATCGACAGTGATGATGCGTCACTCAGCGTTTGGGATTGTGTGTTGATGTAGCATGGTCAGGGTAATTTTACTTTAGCTTCGCCGCATTGAAGGATTCGAAAAGAATTACCCTACGCATGACTTAGAGCTTGCCGCCTGTGGTGTTCGCACTGAAGTTGTGGCGTCATTACCTGGTATGGGGAGCACTGTGAGACTTTTTTACTGATCATAAAAGTCTCAAGTATCTGTTCACCAGGAAGGTACTTAAACCTGAGGCAACGCCGGTGAGTTGGAGTTGTCGAAGGATTATGATATCAGCATCGAGTGCACCCGACAGGCGAACGTGGTCGCAGATGTGTTGTAGCAAGAGTCAGTGCGGAGCCTGGGAGTATGTTGATCACTAAGCAGGCGCCATACTTAAGAGAGTTACGGTGACTCTTGGACTTGAGGGTGGTGTCCTCTAGGGCTGCAAGGACTTATGTCGATGGTCCTGCTGCCCACTCTGTTGAACAGGAACAGGGAGGAAAAGAGAGTGTAGACCCTCATTTGATGAAGATTCCAGATCAGATTGAGAGCGATCAGATAGAGGAACTTTGGGAGTGACAGTTTGAGAGTACTGCGGTACGGGGACCGACTGTGTGTGCTTATGAATTCAGAGAATTCGAGAGAGAAAATTTGAGAGAGGCAGTCATTATCATCTTTACGGTCATTCTAGGTGGAATGAAAAATGAAGAGAAATATGGGGAGATATGTGGCTCGGTGTCTGACTTTGTCAACAGATGAACGGCTGAGCACCATGTACCTGCTGGCAAGCTTTAGTGCCTTCCTGTTGCCAGAGTAGAAGTGGGATCAGTTACCATGGATGCGTGTCGGGGGTTACCGATGGGCGCAGGGTGGATTTGAAGCATATATGGGTGATAGTAGACAGAACTGACCAAGTCTGCCTCACTCTTACCAGTGCCAGACCTTCTTGGGTCCAGGGAAAATCAACTTGCTCAGCTATCTTTGGATAAAGTAGTGTAGAGATTACATGGAGTACCTATCTCGATTGTATCAGATTGAGACCCGAGATTTGTCTCGCATTTTGGATGAGCCTAAAGACAGCTTTGGGAACCCGCTCTATTTTAGTATAATATTTTTCACCCACAGACAGCATGGTCAGTCGGAGCGGACCATTCAGACCCTTGAGGACTTGCTGAGAGAGCTTGATGGTCCTGAAATTTTTTGAGGAGGAGAGGAAGGGTGGTATCGAACATTTGAGACTGGTTGAGTTTGCGTACAACAACAACTATCAAGCGAGGCATTCAGATGGCTCCGTTTGAGGGTTGCATGTGACGCAAAGTGTCGATCACCCCCTAATTGGACGTGTCGTTGGGTGAGAGGAAAGACTTTAGGCCCAGTCGTTCTGTTGGAAGCAGGGGAAAAAGTCATCAGGATGGGTTCTTGCGACGACATCTTGAGGACCGCCCAGAGTCGACAAAGGGGCTTTTTCTGATACTGAGGAGCGAGACTTGGGTTTCAGGTTGGTGATTCCTGTCTTCTTGAAAGTTTGCCATCCAGAGGGATACGTAGATTTGAGTCGGTGGAAATGCTCATCCATGGTTTATTTGGTCATGAGGTTTTGGAGCGAGTGTTTTGGGCCCTGTGGCTTACAAGATTTGCACTTCCTCCGCGCTTGTAGGGGGGTCCACGACGTGTTTCCACGTCTCGGCTCTTTGAGGAGATATGTTTTGACCCTTCACACATGATTGACTTCACTCCGCGTTGGAGGTTGGGCGAAAAGACCTGAGTACGAGAAGCAACAGTGCGGATTCTTGCCGAGAGACGGAAAGAATATGCGTTATCGGGTCATACCGTACATGAAAGTGCAGTGTGAGCAATCAACGAGGAACGTGAAAGTTCGATCTTGGGGAGCCAGAGGATGACCGTGATGAGGGAGTCCTACCCCTACCTTTTCGGAGTTCCTTTGATGTATTGTGTTTATGTTTCAGGAACGAAACTTTTTTTTATAGTGGAGGGGAGGATTGTAGTGTCCTTGAGGCGGAACTGTCAGGGATGACTGCAGTAATCAGTGCACCACTCGACACATCTGTGGTGTGTCGGGATGAGTCGGAGTCATTTTGCGTGCAAAAATGGACGTGATACGTAATCTTCGGCGCACTCAATTAAGCCAAAACTGAATTCTGTCAGTTTAGGGCGCCTCTGAAGTGTTTTTAGGGCGCTGAGATTTCAGAGTGTTGTTTAGTTATGCGTTTACTGCAGTTATTTCGAATCCAGTTTTGGGTGCCCGATAGTGAGGCCAAAGTTGACCCTCTGAAATATTCGACGTGCTGACACGTTGGCCGGTGGTAGGTGGAGGATCCGATCGGAGAAAGTGTTTAGGTTGCACAGACTGCGGCGCGGAATGAGCCAGAAATACTGGGAGGAGGCTCTTTAGGGCGCCCAGTTCTTGGTCTAGGGCGCCCGAATCTGGAATTTCTAATTTTTTTTTTTTTTTTTTTTTTTTATAGCAGAGTTACGGTTTAAACTTTTGATTCTTGAGGCTTATTTGACCTAAACCTGCTCATCTCTTATGATAAAAGCAGTTTGTACCTACCCCATTGAACTCTTTTCTCCTCCCCTTCACAGCAACTTGATTTCTTCATCCAATTCTTCTCAAATTGCCTATTTTCATTCTATTTTCATGGGAGCATTTAAGTTCCAACAGAATTTCAGCATCCATACGTGGAGGAACTTACTCGTGGTGTGGCTTTATTGATGCGTCCTTTTGCTGTGGGGAGCTATTCTGTAGCTTGTAGACTCGAAAGGGGAGTGTGTTGGGACCATTTTAACCACAAATAATTCAGGTTAGTAACGTTAAATTGCTGTGGAATTCTATTCGAATTGGGGTTTCGAGCTAAATTTGGACATTTGTTGGGGTTTTTTAATATGATTTCTAGTTGTAGTTGGATTGTTGGAGTTGAAGGATCCTTCATCTTCCCTAGCTGGGTTTGAGGAGCTTTCCCTCACGCAGAATTGCAGATTCGGAGGTAAAGTTCATGTTTGAATTTGAAAACTTAAGTTTTATATGCAGTTTTTTGAGACTTTGAGGGAATTTTTTGGATTTTGAGTCCAAATTTCTTGAGATTCCTTTTGGAAGGATTATGTGAGCTCCTCCTGCCCTCTTGCGAATTAGAGCTGTTACGACTTGAAGTTCAAGTTTAGAGAAATTCCCAGAGTTTAGCTCTTCCATCATTTGGTCACTATAATGCAGTGTTCTGATCCTGTTTTGGGCCTCCTTGGTTCAGGATCCGAATTGTAACAAAGGGGATTTGGGGATTTGATTTTTGAAGCTGGACTCTTGTGGGAGTTAAAGATTAAGTCTTACAACTTAAAGGGTAAGTTTTGGAGACTAAGAATTTACTGCTTTTAACCTGAATTAGAGCTAAATACCGAGTTGTTATTTATGCAGTCCCTTATGTTAGGTGTTTGCTATTTGGGTCAGGATCGGGCGTGTCCAGAACCTTGGAACAGGAGGGTCCGGAATCTGAAAATCCCAAAGTTTCTGCTGTGAATTGAAATCGGGAATTGATCCCTTAGGCTCTTCTATCGACTTGTTGCATTAGTTGGACTCTTTGAGGTAGGTGAATGTTGACCGAAGTCTTCGAATTATCTCCTAAGTTGTAGATGATTTCAGCATTGCATGTTTATATTGATTATCTATTAGTAGCTCGAATTCATAAAATTGTATGTTATTAATTGAATCTGAATCGGAACTTGAGTTATGATTTTTATAGATTACTACATGCTGAAATCCATGGGACTTGACTTAGGAGAAAACTATATAAACCTACCACACTTCATTTTTCGAAAAAAGTAGCAGATTTAGCTTAGGAGCATGATTTCACCTTGTATCACCACTGTTTGCACGTTGTAGATACTTCGATTTTTGTCTAGGTGAGATTACGCTCGTTGATGAGATGGCGTGCCCTTTTTTTGCAGAAGATGTTTTTTTTAGGCTGTTCCGCACTGCTGGGTGCCGTCGGGGTTGCGGTGGACCCATATCTATACTTGTTGCATCAGATTGTTGCCGGGGAGAGCACTGTGAGCTTCAGTTCCTTGACCCATTGACCATCTGTATTGATTATAGCCTGTGAGCCTGCTTAAGCTCGACAGAGACACGCTGCATACCTCTGGTTGGGTCGCGCCCACGAGTTGCGGCTCCGGAGTCTGGTTTTTGCATTGATGTCGTAGTAGAAGTCCCCCTGGCGGACATTTCTTACTTGTGCCGGCTACCTCGGGGTTGGTGTACGGTGTGCTTAGGGGGGGGCACGAGCTGGACGGGCCGTACAGGCAAAGTAAAGTCCCTGTTTGGATGGGTCAGAGATGGCTATTTCTAGTTAGTGATGCATATGTATACAGAGAGCATGACATGGCTAGACCGGTAGTATAGTGACTAAGTAGCTGTAGAGTTTCTTCCAGCTTACTTTTATGGTTTCTTTCACCTGCTAGCTTACATTGTTGTCTCGTTAGACTTAGTGGGTAGGCCGTGGAGGTCGGTGACGGTTCCCACTGAGAACTACTGGTTTTATAGTTTAGTCTCACACGCTGGTTATCATTGCAGAGCCTTTTGTTGCGTTGACCGCTTCCGATCGATGTAAGGTGTCGCGACTTAGATCCCCTGTCCACCCCAGTCATCGTGCTAGGAGAGAAAGAGAAGCACCTTTTTGGAGACAATTTTTTTTTGTGGCCATGTACATACGAAGATTCGGCTTGTTTCCTCTCATTCCAATTTTTCCCAGGCAAATCATGCTGCGCGGCCTGTCGAGGTCGATAGTGACAATCTTGCATCCCCGTGATAACGTTCTTCTTCGCCTTTACACCAGCGGTCTTCCTAACCTCCCCCGCCGATCGCAGCTGAGCCCCCGGTCAAGATTCCCAGCAGCCAATTCCAAAGAGAAATCGTCACAAAAGAGCAAGTGGAAGAGCAGATGGGTCCATTGTCCCCGCATCCGAATTGCATAGACCGCAAATAGAGGGGCCCCTTGCCAGCCTCTCATTGAAAGGAAGTCGGCTGTGAAGAAAGTCGATCGTCGCGCCGCTAGCCACAGTAAAAGAGCTTAATTCTCAGAGGGTTATCTTAAGGTCCCCATAGGAAAGAGATTTTCAAGTTAGTAATTCCATCAAAAGTCAGAAAGTCATAGGCGCTTCGGACCGAGAAAATACTAGAGCTAGTCCATCGCCGGGAGACTGCGTCGTCGGAATCTAGCCGATGGAGGAGTGCAGTATCGAATCAAACTCAATAAGGACTGGAGCTGTACCGTTCCGATAGATTTCAGTGGGTGCGTTAAAGCCTAGATTGGCAATTAGGAGAAGCAAAACGATGATACCAGGTTTTGTTGTGACAGAAAGATGTTTATGCTTAGCCGCAGCGTAGAGGTTGGGGAAGCAGCTTCTAGGGGCGAGGTCCCCGCACCAGCGTGCATTCCAGAACGAAGTCATAGAAACCATTACCCAGAGGTGGAAGGTCGAGCGGAGGTAAGAAAGGGCGCTGCGACACTGAGAATATAGCGCTCCAGATGGGGCAGCATCCCTTAGGCTTCGGGTATCCCACGGATGTTGCGAGATGCCTGTAGTGTTTCTGTCTTAGAAGTTGGGCCGAGGGTAGTAAGCGAGAATTGTAAAACTTCCAGAGAGGTCTTCTGTTGGCCTAGTGGCCCTAATCATTCTTTAGATTTTGATGATAACAAATAATTACAATTATTGAACTAATCTTTTATCTTGAGTTTTGTGTTTAGACTTCTCTATCTTCAAAAGAACTCAAGATGGGCAATCCCCTAGCACTAAGCTTCACCACTTGAAGCTACCTTGTCAAGTAGATAAAATCTCTCTCTATTCATCTTTTTAACATTGTGCTTTAAAGATTAGAGTAAGAAATGTCGAGCAATTTTTAACTTACTCTTTTTATCATCTAAAGCACATGAAAATTCAAACTATATTCAAAATCTTCTTAAAATCTATTTTCTGTCAAGTTTCTATTTTGGACTCTGATCTGGGCGCCCTAAAAGTGGATCCAAATCTTGGTTAATTTTGGATCCTGACTGTTTGCCGTTTGGGTGGTCCAGAATTGTCTATACATGATCTGGGCGCCCGAATTGTCAGTTTAGGGCGTCCGAAATGTTGAATTGACAGGTTGCGTGTTCCGGACAGTACGGCGCAACGGTCCGAAAGTTCTGACAGCGGTGCTGCGCAGGCGGCGCGCGTGCCTGGGAAAGTGGGCGCCCACAAGTTGACTTCTGGAAGCCCAAAAGTTCCTGCTCAGTAACTTCGGCGCGCGTGGTCTGACAGTGTTAGAAAAGCCGACGCACATGTTCTGGGCGCCCACAAGTTTCTGGAGCCCTGAATGTACGGATCCAGAAAAGCAGCGCGCGTGGTCTGGCTAGGTCAGAAAAGCTGTCGCGCGTGATCTGGGCGCCCACAATTTATGGAGGCCCGAATGTACGGATCCAGAAAAGCGGCGCACGGGGTCTGACAGGCCGCTGGATGTGCAGTGCGCGTGCTCAACTTCTGGGCGCCCGAATTCCTGTTTAGGGCGCCCGAATGTGCAACGACCTGAAGCTGGCTGAGGCTATAAATAGATGGTGTTGAGGCCTTTCTCAGTAGGAATTTCCAAGTCCATTTGAGCTTATATACTTCAGTGTTTTTAATACTCTTAGCTCTCAATTCTCTCTAAACTTGAGTGTAATTTGTAGTGAGATATAATCTTGTAAAAGAGAGAAAAAGAAAAGTGTTGAAGCTTGAAAGTGTAACCTTCTTGAGAGAAGAAGGTGTTGGTGTGAAGGCTTGGTGCTTGCCCGCAAAAGTATCGTCTAGTGGAGATCCAACGTTCTCTTGTGTTGAGAAGTTGGCGGGGACGTAGGCAAAGTGCCGAACCTCAAAACAAATCGATTGTGTGATTCTTGAGTTTGCATTTCTCTAACTCCTCACTTTCTCTCACTTTATTTGTTTCGAGTTTTTAAAATTGCTTGTGCTTGATTATTTAGCATTTTATTTTAGAAACCTAATTCACCCTCCCCTTAGGTTGCCATTTTGATCTTCGATTGGTATCAGAGCGAGGTCTCACATTATTTAGATTAAAATCTAAGTGAGAATGGCATCCATGAAAAAGAATATCGAAGAACAATCTATTGTTCGGCCACCATATTTTGATGAGACCGATTATCCTTTTTGGAAGATTAGAATGAAGATATTCTTTCAATCTCTAGATTTTGATATTTGGGACATAATCGAAAGTGGTTATGTCACTCCATCAAAATTAAGAGCGGAATGGAATGAAGCGAAAAATTTTCGCTTTCAATTGAATGCTAAAGCAATTAATTCATTCTTTTGCGCTCTTAGTAGAGATGAGTTTCATCGAATCTTTACATGCACAACGGCTAAAGAGATTTGGGATAAATTAGAAGTTATTCATGAAGGAACTTCTAGGGTGAAGGAATCTAAAATAAGCATGCTTATGTCAAGTTATGAACTATTCAAAATGAAAGAAAGTGAATCCATTTCAAATATGTTCACAAGATTCACTAACATTATAAATAGCTTGAAAGTCTTAGGTAAAGATTTTCCTCAATCGGACTTGGTGCGAAAACTTCTCCGTGTGCTACCAAGAAGTTGGATACTTAAGGTTACGGCTATCCAAGAAGCTCATGACTTGGACAAAGTAAAGATTGACGAACTTGTCGGATCACTCATGACGCATGAACAACGCCTCAAAGAATATGACAACGAAGAGGCTCCCGAGAAAAAGAAGAGTCTTGCACTTAAAGGAGTCATAGCTTTCGATAGTGAAGATGGCGAAGAAGGTTCGAGCGAAGAAATCGCTATGATTTCAAAAAGGCTCGACCGACTAATTAAGAAGCGCAACTTGAGAAGATCTAAACGAGGCGGGTTCAAAGGTGAGGGATTCAAGAAGAAAATCATTTGCTACAATTGCAACAAACCAGGGCATTTGAAAAGTGAATGCACTCTTCCAAGCAAGGCTTTTAAGAAAGATAAGAAAAAGAAAGCCTTCAATACTCTAAATTGGGACGCCCCCGACGAGTCTAGCGGTGACGAATCGGAAAACGAAGTTGCCCAAATTTACTTTGAGGAGCAAAACTCTATTCTATGTCTCATGGCTCTTGAAGATGAGGTAAATAATTTAAATTATGATAAACTTTTAGAAGCCTTCTTTTCTTTATATGATGATCTACAAAATTTGGGTCCCAAGTATACATCTCTCAAGAAGCAAAATGTCTCATTAGAGATGGAAGTAAATAACCTCTATTTAGATAACATTTGATAACTTCGATTATGAATTAAGAAAGTCTAACCTCTATTTTTAGAAGATTATTAGTTTTTGACTGTTTATTTTTCAACTCTTCGACGAATTTTAATAATAATTTAAAAATTATAAAATTCGGTTTGTAAATATTTTTATTAGTGTAGATCAATTTCAAAAGTGTCGATTATCAATTTAAAATTTCGATCATCCAAAATGACCTAAAAGGATAAAGACTTCTTTCTTCTTAAGAGGATAGTAGCCGGATACATGTCAAGTATACATACAGCAAGTAAATAGTAGAAAATATTTCCTACTCTTTTTTTGTTTCAGCTAAAAAAAGCTAAAATATTCTTAATATGGACAAAAGTAGCTAATATCTGTCTAAATCTTGGAAGTTCACCCAAAATTCTAACAAATACAATCAGAAAAAAGAAAAAATAAAAATTATATACCTTGTTATCTGTGTACATAATTTAATCCAAAAAAGAAACAAGAAAAGAAATCAAGAACTGTTCAAGTGACAGTCAGCGGTTACCCCGGTCCTCCACTATGTACCGGCCGGCAGTCAGAGCTTTCGGCAAGCCAGAGCCGGGAAAGAGATGCCTGAATCGCGAATTCGGCACCTTTCTGGGACCTCTCGCAGCCTCATCGCAGCGAAATCCTCAATAATTTCTTCTTTTGTCAGCGCGAGCGAGAACGTGATCTTCTTCGCCGCCGTCGACGACAATTGCCCAGCATCCTTTGCGGGTTGCCGTCCTCGCATGCTGTGAGTTTCACACGGCATTGGCATCTGCATCGAGCTCGCTGATCAATTTTCTATGCTCGACTTTCCTTCAGACACTGACGGCGGATCATGAGCTTCTGTTTCCGAATTTCGGTAGCGTTCTGACGGCCCACGAATATGCCGGCGGCACCGCTTGGTCGGAGGCGGTGGCGCGCAGTCCGCATGAACTTGCTCTACAGCATACTGGCGGTCGGTGCAGTAATTCGGCATCGTCCGGGATTCCTCGCGAGCTGCCTCTGGCCTCGCGCGCTTTGCCCGAACTTTTCTCTGCTCTACCGGCGGTGCTTCCGCGCGCAGTTCACTGCGGAAGCTGTAAGTCCAACGACCGTCAGCGCCTTTTTTGAAGCTCCACATGATTTTGGGAGGCCGACTGCCGACGAGAGCATTCGGCGGAGCCAGCGGTGAAGGTGGCGGCATCGGTGTCGACGGTCGGAGGTTGCGCGGCCTCGGAAGGCCGGAATTTGCGAGGGAGGGATGGCAGCCGGCGAATGCTGTCGTGGGATCGAGGTGCAGCCTGCCGAGTTCTTTGATTCTTGAAGCGGCTGCTATTCGGCTCCAAACTGATCCGCTGGAAGAGAAGACAGCTGATGGCAATGGAGGAGTTTCGCCACTTCTGTATTTAGTCTACTAGGATTACTAATAATGCAGTTATGGGTATATAGGAGTTGGATTCGCGTTGATTAATTGTACTAGTACTCGGATTCGATCAGGGACATGATATTCTTTACGAACTTTTTTTTTATTTCAAACCATTATTACATTATAATTATTTAGTAATCCTAATGGGAGTAAGAGATCTAAACACACTCGGACTAGGATTATTTACTTATGTTATATTATAGAATCGATAAATTAAGTTGCCAGCTCGTTAGCTGTATTAAACTTTGTTTTATTAAAATCGGAAGTATAAGGGTGAAATTAAAGTAGAGGTCTAAACTCTAGAACTAAATTATTGAACTAAAAACTCAAAGAGCCAAAATTTAAAGAGCTGGAGTCTGAAGTTGTAATTCCAATAACAAAGTCAACTAATCCAGTAAAACTTCAAGGTCTAAATTCGTAATAAATCTTTTGCTTTACCGCTGCTAAATTCTCATGCCGGCATGATCCTTATGTATCTATGACAGTCTGCTAGTTCAAATATCACTTTGAAAAACTATGTTTACAAGTTACAGTATCTATTGGTATGACTATTTTAGAAAAGTCTTATTGATACTTACGGTTTCGAATCGAATTACGTCGGATCAGTTACCGCTTATCTGAGCTTGAGTGAAAATCTCTAATAGAAATGGGTTCGATAATCAGGTTTCCGATAAATTTTCGATTAAGAGCAATGCTCCTATACACCATTTAATCTTAACATTTAAATTATTCAAAATAGACGGTTGCGATGATTTTTTGGGAATGGGGTGACCGGCTGTTGTTTCAATCGGTACCGGTTATTGGATATCAATGGCAAAAATTCTTTTTCATTATGTTAAGTTAGCAACGAGGGTTCTTTTTTAATTTTCATCCTCCTAATATTCCATTTTTGTAAATTCTCTCTCTAGAACATTCTATCTATCTCAAAACCCATAGGGCATATTTGTTTGGGTGGAAGTGGGGTGGAAGTAGGGCTGGCAAATGAGCGAGCCGGCTCGTGTTCGACTCGCGTTCGGCTCGATATTCGGCTCGCTCGAGCTCGACTCGAAATTAAATGAGCCGAGCTTGGACAGAAAAAAAAGCTCGAAATTTATTTCAAGCCGAGCTTGAGCATTACCGGGCTCGCTCGAATTAGGCTCGAAAAGCTCGAATATATATATATATAGTCTGGCCACTATATTATTGATAGTATCAAGCGCTTAATGTTATCGAGTTTTCCGCCGTTAGATCTACCCGTTTGACCATTTCCACCCGTTAGATCATACTATTCAACCAATCACTCACTCAACCCTAAAAAATTATTATCATCCTAACCGAGGACCGCTATCATCCTAACCGCACATCACTTCATCTAAGGGCCGAAAATCTAATAGCATTAAGTGCTTGGTACTATTATCTAATAGCCTAATTAGGCTACTATACTCTAATAGCCTAATTAGCTTAATAGCCTAATTAGGCTATTAGATAATAGTACCAAGCACTTGATGCTATTAGATTTTCGGTCCTTTGATGAAGTGATGTGCGGTTAGGATGATAGTGGTTCCCTAAGGTTGAATAGGTGGTTGGTTGAATAGTATGATCTAACGGGTGGAAATAATCAAAGGGGTAGATCTAAGGGCGAAAAATTCGATAGCATAAAGCGCTTGGTACTATCGATAGTATAGTAGCCGGACTCTATATTAATTATATATAATAAAATATATTATATATTTTAATCATATGTGTATAGAGTTTAGGTTATTGGGTATATTTGCTGGCCTACAAAATCGAACCAACAAAGTTCTATTCTAATTGCTCTCTCCCTCTCTCTTTCACTTGCTCGTAGAGTCGCTTCCCCTAATTTTTTTAAATATTATAATACCGTATTTCATGCATTTATTTTGTATGTTGAACTATTAGACATTTTTGTATCAAATTTTAGATAATATTTTTTAGAAATTAAATTATAAATTGCATGATGTTAAGAATTTCAAGCGGCTCGTTTAGGGCTCGAGCTCGCTCGACTCGAAGTTAGGCTCGCTCGAGCTCGGCTCGAATTAATTTCAAGCCGAGCTTGAGCCTAAATTTAGGCTCGAAATTAATTTCAAGCCAAGCTTGAGCTGAGGTAAGCTCGCTCGAGCTCGGCTCGTTTCCACCCCTAGGTGGAAGTGGAGAGGAGGGAAAGTCATTTTTGTCAAAAACGATCACTTCCGTCGTTTGGTTCGCTGTAAAAAAGTTACGGTCAAAACTCGAGTTAACCCGAAACGGCGTAATTGACTTCGGCCCACCGTGAACCGAAGTCAATTACGGTGAAGAGAGGTGAAAAAAAATATTATTTTTGATTATATTAAAATATAATTATATAATTATATAATTATATTATTTTTATTTATATACTTAAAATGTTATATAATTAAATTTTAATTATATAATTAAATTTTATATTATTAAATTTTATTTATATAATTAAAATATTATATAAAAATATAATTATATAATTAAATTTTAATTATATAAAAAATATATTATATATTTATTTATTATATAAAAATATTATATAATTAAATTTTAATTATATAAAAATATAATTATATTATTTTTATTTATTAAATTATTTATTTTTTATATATAAATTATAATTTTACATCATACACTTTCTACCAAACAAACAACAGAACTAATGAAACTTCACTTCCATAACTACAAAACAAACAGTAAAAAAAAAATAGTTTTCACCGAACTCCACTTCAACCCAAAGTTCACTTCAACCCAAAGTACAGTTTCGACGAAACAAACATGCCAATATCCCATTCACTTTGCATCTTTTAAACAGCTGCTGATCTATACATATAATATTTCAAGTAACAGATTATCATTTTTCTTTTTCTCTCAATATTGTGATGCTACGGCATCAATTTTGGAGCATTGCCGACATCAATGGCGGCAAAGGTCTCAGAGAGGAACCAACGAGGAATCCATCATGTTCCTTCTCAATGCATAAATGTTGTATCGTTGCTTATGGCTCGATCTCTGTTAAGGTAATACACAGATTGTTGACTTCGCTCCGATGGAAGACGCCGGCTGGCATAGACTTATGCCCTACACAATCACTAGAAATTTTCTAAAGAAATAAATTTAAATTTGATGTGTCTAGATACAAAATTTTATAATTTTTAGAAATTATTTACTTAGTGATCAAAGGATTGCAAAATCGACAGATTTTGACGGCCTATATGAATCGTTTGCTTGTTTAACAGTGTAGAGCTATTGAAACCGCTTGAATTTTTAATAAAAAATTATCTATATTATTTAGATAATATTTGATAACTTCGATTATGAATTTTAAGAAAGTCTAACCTCTATGTTTAGAAGATTATTAGTTTCTGACTGTTTATTTTTCAACTCTTCGACGAATTTAATAATAATTTAAAAATTATAAAATTCGGTTTATAAATATATTTTTATTAGTGTAGATCAATTTTAAAAGTGTCGATTATCAATTTGAAGTTTCGATCATCCAAAATAACTTGATAGGACAAAAACTTCTATTCTTTTAAGAGGATAGTAGCTGGACTCGTATCAAGTGTATATATAACAAGCAAACAGTAAAAAATATTTTCTATTCTTCTTTTTTTTTTTTTTTTTTGTTTCAGTTAAAAAAAGCTAAAAATATTCTTAATCTGGACAAAAGAATCAAATATCTGTCTAAATCTTGGAAGTTCACCCAAGATTCTAACAAATACAATCAGAAAAAAGGAAAAATAAAATTATATACCTTGTTATCTGTGTACATAATTTAATCCAAAAAAGAAACAAGAAAAGAAATCAAGAACTGTTCAAGTGACGGTCAGCAGTTACCCCGGCCCCTTCACTGTGTACTGGCCGGGAGTCACAGCTTTCGGCAAGCCAGAGCCGGGAAAGAGATGCCTGAATCGCGAATTCGGCACTTTTCTGGGTCGCCTCGCAGGCAGCGGCAGCTTCATCGCGGCGAAATCCTCAATAATTTCTTCTTTCGTCAGCGCGAGCGAGAACGTGATCTTCTTCGCTGCCGTCGACGATGATTGCCCAGCATCCTTTGCAGTTTCACACGGCATTGGCATCTGCATCGAGCTCGCTGATCGATTCTCTATGCTCGACTTTCCTTCAGACACTGTCGGCGGATCATGAGCTTCTGTTTCCGAATTTCGGTAGCGTTCTGACGGCCCCACACGAATATGCCGGCAGCGCCGCTTGGTCGTGGAGGCGGTGGCACGCAGTCCGCATGAACTTGCTCTACAGTATACTGGCGGTCGGTGCAGTAATTCGGCATCGTCCGGGATTCCTCGCGAGCTGCCTCTGGCCTCGCGCGCTTTGCCCGAACTTTTCTCTGCTCTACCGGCGGTGCTTCCGCGCGCAGCTCACTGCGGAAGCTGTAAGTCCAAAGACCATCAGCGCCTTTTTTGAAGCTCCACATGATTTTGGGACGCCGACTGCCGCCCGCTGAGAGCATTCGGCGGAGCCGGCGTTGAAGGTGACGGCATCGGAGTCGACGGTCGGAGGTTGTGCGCCTCGGAAGACTGGAGTTTTTGGCAGGGATGGCAGCCGTGCGAATACTCTAGTGGGAGGGTGGATGCAGCCTGCGGCGTTCTTTGATTCTTGGAGCTGCTGCTATTCGGTTTTCAGACTGATCCGCTGGAAGAGAAGACAAGTTGATGGCAATGGAGGAGTTTCGCCACTTCTATATTTAGTCTACAAGGATTACTAATAATACAGTTATGGGTATTCTCTCATGTTATAGGAGTTGGATTTGCGTTGATTAATTGTACTACTACTCGGATTCGGATCAGGGATATGATATTCTCAACGAACATTTTTCTTTTTATATTTTCAAGCCATTATTACATCACTACCGTTAGTAACAATAATTTAGCAATCCTTATCATAGTAAGAGATCCAAACACACTAAAAACTAGGATTATTTACACAAGTAATATTATAGAAAGAGAAAACTACGTGCTTATGTGATGCTTGTTGTTATGGTTTATTCACTTTTTCCTTCAATTCTTGAAATTAAAAGTTTGTTTGTTACTAAGACTCAATACTAAAAATGTTTCAAAAGAATAGAATTCTTTGGTGTTGTGGTATATATATATATATATATATTGAATGATACTGCTCATATTTTCCCCGTTGGTGTGAGGTGATTAATGTTAACAATTTCTTGATGATAATAGAGAAAAATCTGTGCCTCGTACTTAACATATATAACAGCATTTTTGTTAATTGAATTAGCTAGATATTTTTGTTACTTGATATCACAGAATCTTTAATTTATTGACACCCAAATAATAAGATTGATTAGCTCTTGAAGAGCTCAAACAAGTGTAAAAAAAAAAAAATCTCAAATAGATTCAAGTAGGTTTTTTTTAATCTCGATTTCAATATATTATGTCCTCATAGATTCAATTGTATTAAATTGTGATGAGTGGTCTGCTCGTCTCCAGTGGAACTTTAGCAGAACAATATATTCGTAACCGTACTAAGCAGAACGCACAATTACATTAACTTACTGTAAACAACATGGTATTTTTTCATCTTAGTCGCACTTTTCAACGTTCGTTGACGTTGAAGGAACGGAATCTTCAGTTCTCGGCAATCTGGTAAACGAAGCCCTAATAAGACCTTAGCTTTACGGCTGCTAACATTCTTAAGCTAGCGCATGAATTCATAATTGTTACGTATCTGTCGGACAGTTGAAGCGTGAAATGCTCCCTTTATGAAAGAACGCCTAATTGCCATCTTTACGCCTTACAATGCGGCATATCGTATGACCAGTAGTAGTTAGCAAGATGATCTAAAGGTCCAGAAAAAAATTACTCCTCTCCCGGAGTGCTTTCGAGAACCACATTAACGTCCGACCAGTTATTGCATCATCAACATCTTCCTAGTGATAGTTTACCAAGAATAGCAAAGGAGATTCACCTAGCAGGCCTTTCATTTGATTTTGTAGGTAACATCACCAAAGCGTATCATCAGATTTGACTACGAAGGAAGGAACTCGAAGTGAAAAACGACACCGTCTTGTGCAACGCAACGATAGTTGGCCCTCTATCATCTTCTATCTGGTAGACTTGATAAAGGGGCCCCGACTTATTTCCAGAATTCGAGTTCGACCGCAGCTTCCCCCCTTTTTGGGGAAGATCAAGTTCCTTGCCAACTGCCAATTATCGACCCCGATCTCTTTTCATTTGTTTTGGGTATTATCAAAGCTAGCCTAGCCCCTGTCTAAAGCAGAGCACCCAACTATGGAAAAGCGTGGGTTAGGTTAGTCAATCCGGCCCGAGACGCGTTCGTTGACAAAACCGCCGTAGGAATTCCTACTTTTCAATAGAGCGGAAGCGAACTGATCAACGAGAAAGAGGCCCTACTCACTACAAACGAATACACCACAAGATCGAACTGCACTCATGCCTCTCCCGCGGATCGCTTGATAAAAGTTACTAATAAGAAAGGACTACTAAGGGCACTCTTAAGTCAAACCGCAGTCAAAGAGCTTTCATGATAAATTGAATAAGACTAGGAAAAGATGGGCGGAGTAGAGCAGTTAGGTCAGCTCGAAAGGCTCATAACCTGTGAGTGCTGCCCCCTTTTTAAGTGAAACCGACCAGACGCTTTGCACCTTCCTTTCTTCATGCGAACAAACCGTAGCACTATGAAATGGAATCTCTGAGAAGTAGTGCTATGAGGAGGATCTGTCCTTCTTTACAGCCCTTCTCTTCCCTTTCGAGACGTCGTTTAGGGGCTTATAAGAAAAGCTCCTTGTCTCAAGCAGTAGTTATGAATCATTGATGTTACATCTCTAAATGAAACAATGCTCATTTCGATAAAGTACGCTATACGGAATAACAAAAGATTGAGGAATGAATTTATCATCTTTCCACATTAGCACTATCGAAAGAAAGCTCCTTGCTTTTCTGATCTCACTGTCAGTAGTGATCATCTAGACATGACATAAAAAGTCTATATATGAAATATTGGGGGCAGACATCCAACATGAATACTACAAAACCAAAGGAAAGGGGAAGGTATACTCCAGTTCAGACTGATAACATGAATTCAAAACATTTCCCGAGTTGAACCAAGATGAGAATTGATTCATTTCACCTGAGTCAAGTCCTTGTCTGTCCACCTCTTCTGAACGAACCTGAGCGTATCAATGGAATGCCCTAAGCAGAACCATATCGAAAGACCGTTTCAAAAGAATAGGAATAAACCATACCGAGCGAAGCGCTTTAGTCAGGTCGGAAGATTGAAGTATACAACTATCAATGGATAGGAGACCAAAAAGTGTATCATCAAAACGGCGCCGGGCAAGTCCAGTGGTCATACTGACAAAGCATAAAAATGAGAAGGAATCTTTGACAATCAACTATGGGGTATTCGGAGCCAACCACGAGCCCTAGTAGAGGCTCGCTGCCTATGCCCAATGATCCTTCTTTAGTACTACCTTCCCGGCTTGGTCAGAAAGACTTTTCAACCTAAAATTCTTAATGGTACACTATAGTAGGGTAGAGCAAACCCTTTGACGAAGGAAGGGACTCACCCTTTAGGGAAGGCCCAGCAGACAAAGCAAGGTCCTCGCTTATAAAAAGGGTCTTTTTCCACAAGACACATAGCTCTGAGCACCAATCAATCTCATAGTGGTGGGCAATCCATAGCATAGGTAGAGCTGAGCTGGTCTGCCTCCATGGGAGGAAATCCTTGTCTAAAAAGACTTTATTGGACGTGTGAATTCGGGTCCTTCCTTTATTTTGTCTTGCAAAAATCATATGTAATGGAAGGAGCTCGCTCTCTTGCATCGATCCCCCTGGGCATTGATGGGGCCGCTAGCAAACACTTCTCCTCTCCCCCACCGAAAGGGATCCCCTCCAAGGCCGCTTCCTATGGTATCGGAGGCGACTGAAGTACTACCTTCTTTTCTGTCGCATGATGCTAACGAAACCGAAACCCCGGACGGCACTCTGTCTTGTATGCTCAGAGGAGAACTCCAACTTACAACTAGACTTTGTTTTTTCACACTCTAAGACGAGGATTTGGTTTCATTTTCATGGCTACCCTGTCTTTAGTAATGAACACTGTAGTTAATCCTTCCTGGGGACCTCCAGCTCTCAAGAAGGGCCTTAAATTCATTCCACTTCTCAACATGGTCTTTCCCGCCATCCGAAGGACTCTGAAAAAGAGCTTCACCGCACACTGTATTGACATATAAATTGTAACTACTTACTATTTCTGATATCTTATTATTCCATTTCTTTCTATCTTTTTGACAGGGAAGAAGAGATTCCAGAATAGATCTAAGATGCTCGCCGGGGATAGGATCTCTCACCCAGTGATAGTAATGCGGGCTTGGGTCCTTCGACAACCACTCTCCCATAGAGCCTGCCGAATCCATTAATGATGGATACTCCGATAAATCCATGTAATGCGGGAAGTACGGCCTAATCAGATTAATGTTAAGAAAGTCATTTATCACTCGAAGTGGAGCACCCATTTCCACATACACCCCTGTATAAATATTGGGAACCAGTCTTGCGTAACGAGCAGTGGTTATGAAATTATCGTGTACCGTGTACACCGGCGCTCCGCTCCTACAAGCCAGTTCTTCCACCACTTTCATAGCTATAAGGGCATCCTTCTGATGAATAAAGTTGGCGCAGGTAGACACATGAGTTTTGCGCCTATCCCTAACCGACGTAGGCACTCGGAGTGTAACCCGACGTCTCTTCTTGCTCACCCTATCATAAATCCATATATTCGCTCCTTCGCTACACATATAATCCTGCACAGTAGTAAAGTACGGTATACTATAGAGCACTGGTTTATCCAAGGCAGAGCAGAACCAACCGATTAGACTAATCAACTTGATGAAATTGGCTATGTCCGGATATTTATTGCTCAAAAATTCATGGCAAAGTACACCGATCTCATAGCAATCCTTATAATTAAGCAATAAACCTGAAACATCCCGTATATCCTTAGCCATGCTAATAACAGTCTTACCATATACCAAGGGCATGAAGAGGGTTTTGACGAGCTTTCTCGTTAACAGAGATTCTATGATAGCATACTTAGTAGGATTCAATCTTCTAGTCAGGAACTCCTTAAACTCTTCGTGCAAGCGCAAGTACACATCTTGGATTTGACCGTCTGGGGAAGGAATGAGATTTGTTTGCCTACCCATTTTCTGGTTAAGCAACAGGTAACTCATTATTTGATAAGCACTAGCAGAGGCATCTTGAGTCACTGGAACCCTAATATAATCATATGTTCTTTCGTTACACAGCACCTTGGCTATGAACTGAAATGGGTCGCTCGCTTGCACAGCAAATTGAATTAAGCAGCTGTCCGAAGCAACCATTAGACTCCGGTGGTCGTTATACCATTTATGAGCATCATCTAACGACAAGAACTTTGAATACTTAAAGGCAGCTGCACATGCTAAGTCCTTTCTTGTAGTCGTAGTCCTCGCCAACCCGCTTTGTGGTTTAGGTTCATTGGCAAACACTACTAAACTTCTAGCCAAATCACGCTCATGAAAATGCAAGATACCTGAGCGGTAGATTCTACCACGGAAGTCCATAAAGGCTGGCAGATAAAAGTGATAACCATCGTATGCAGACGCTAGCGTTATCACGAATTCCTCATACCTAGCACGCTGCACCCGCTTCACAAATTCCCTTAGCAATACGTTAAAGCTACAAACATTCTGCACACCCTCGTCACTGACGTAACATAACCTCAACTGGTCAGAGACTTCTTTCAGATTCACGTACGCTAGATTTCTTGGCATAAGAAGACCCAATTCAACTAAGCTTTCACGATTTTGAAGAATGAACCCCAATACCCCACTGTTTATCTCAAACATTTGAGACTGAAGCCTATTCAATACATCGCACATACACTGGTACTCAGGATACTTTAACTCAACATAGAAACTGCTCAAGTCACGGGAAGTTAATAGCCGAAACCTATTATAGATCTCCCCTGTGGGTCCGCTTAAGTAACCCCCAACCATATCCGCTAACGTTGAAGGTACCTCTACAGTTGATTTCCAAGGTATGGGCTTGCAAACCATCGGAAGATTGAGTTTAATCGGAAGGAGACTTAAGTCAAAATTACACATCGCGTAACAATTTTTTGGTATATAGCCCTTACCCTTCTTCTTCACCACCGGTAATTCAGTAAAGCTCACTTCACTTGACAAAGATATCAACTCTCTTTCCACCAAGAAGTTCACCAAGTTCGCCCCGATAGCATAATTACTCCTAGTTACTTTGCTTTTACCATGCTTGATATCACCTTTGGAATCGGCTTCCTTACTCACATCAGATTCAGCCTTACTAGTTACCACCTTACCATTCTTGCGCACCATAATCAATGCTTGAACTCGTACAGCAGATTCCAGCTGCTCCACCAAAGTAGATACCCTCACGACAGGTAAATCCTGAACACAGTTGAACACCAACCCTAGTACATGAATAATGATAGCCTCCAAAGTATAGTGACTAAACTCTTTCAGCATAGTGAAATCATCTGTTGATAGGCGACTCCTTAGATATTCCTTAGCATTAGGCAGATCCTTCTTAATCAATAACTTGAGAAAGTTCGGGCTACTCTTATAAATACTTTTTTCATCGAACTTCACAGTCTACACCTCGTAGGTAAGGTTCTTGAAATCCTACTTCAGCTATTCTCAATCCTAAATAAGGCTCCTTGAATTGCTCCCGAGAAATTCAATGCTGTAAACGGTTCCAATAACCATAGAACATAGATTTCGAATATCCAACTGAGATGGTCATTTGTTTCTTACCCAGCAACCATAAAGTAGATTGATTTTTCTACACACAGAAGGACAAAAATAATGAAAATAATAGAACAGAAATAGAGCTATAAAAAGTACAACTAGTAATCTCATTTCTCGAAAACGCTGGGCCAAGTAGCGAAACTTCACCCTTCTTCGATCATCACGTCAACTTGCTTTATTCACAAAAAAGTCTTAGCCACCGGGGACCGGCCTCGTGAACGCATTCGCTAAAGGCACTACTGGCCTTACTAACTCAATCAAGAATCGTACTTCACAAATAGTTTACGCCCTGCCAGACGAGAGAGGATCGAATTCTCTTTCTATAAAGAAATTCTTTCTTTCTATCATTTTTGGATTGACAATCAGCTTTCTTGCTCTGTGATTCTGCCCCCCACTCTGCCAGCAGCCTATGTGTCGATCTATACCCAAAACTTTGTTGATCTACCGCTACTTGACTTTGCACGTTCTGGATAGGCGCGCATCCTCATAGAGCGAGGGGTACAAAAGATCAATGAAAAAAAGAAGAGCCAAGTGAGCGGGAGGAGCCTTTCTTGCTTATCAGCGAAGGCAGACTTGGACTCATTGAAGAAAGCACTTGAGGTTCAGACCAATGAGCGATTGCGACAACTACGGACCCCTTGAAAGAAACTAGGTTTTTCTAAAATACTACAACATAGGCTTTCAACAGCTTTTCCACACAAGGAGGGGAGGAAGTGCTTGCTGCCAACTTGCCAGACGAGCGGACAGAAGAGCGAAGCACTACTACTTATTGTGAGAAGGCGTGTACCGGGAAAGAGATGATGTACTTTAGAGGAAAGGAAGTCAGCCTGCAGCCTATTAGATTAGACCGCTATCGCTATAAAAGCACAGAAATCACTAAAGCGATAGAAGCACATCTTGCACCTGAGATGATCCATGACAGAAGGGGAGGGATGAAAATAAGCAAATTCACACATCCCCCCTACCGCAGAGTGGTACTCAGTCCATGAACTAGCTTTCATTTCACCATAAACCATAAGCTAGCCCCTTTCATGCTTGGACTACACAAAAAACTATGAAGACGCTTTCTCCACGCCTTCTTACTACAATAAAAAGGCCTAAGTAAGAGACAACGTCCTAACCAGAAGGGCAAGTAGACCAACTCATTCAACAAGGAAGTTGTGGATTGGACAGAAGGAAAAGAGATGCTATTTCTGTAGACAGAAGGGAAGCAAATGGTTCCTAGCTCACTTCGCGCCTTGCAACAAGCGGCTATAAGGGCACACAACAGCTTTCTCACCTCTGTGTGTGAATTGGGAATTGCACCTGTCAGGACTCAAACTACTGCTGTTACCGGGGAGGAAGATAGACTTTTATAAAGGGCGGAAATCGCTATGTACTTACTTCTGATTGCCGAATGGACAGTAGGAAACCACTGCTATCTTATGTAGTACTTCCTGCCGAAAGGACGGAATCACCTATTGGTTCTACTGATTTACGAATTGACGAATGTATGAAAACCTCAAAATTACCCACGAAGTTTGGGATAGCTCAACATGGCTTATATACTCCGGACTAATTAGGCGAGTTAGTTCATAGCCTAGTGGGAAAGGCTAAACTAAGGAGTATTCGTAAGTTATTAGTTGTTAAATAGTACAATGAGTTCCCCTCCCAAGTCAAGTCCTACTGCCTCTATTGATCGTACTGTTGTGATTCTACCTGCCGCCACTCTCCTCGGTCGATATTATCCAGTCTTTGTTTGATAGTTCTTTCTTCCCTTAGTCTTTATTGTGCACTTTTTCTCTCTGAGTGGGCTCATATGAGACGGGATGCCCTTATAGCCTGTTCACAACGGCTTTCGCTTATCCTTTGCTTGGTTCCAGACTTTCACTATCTGTCTGTATTGAGATCATTCCTTAGACTGATCATCCTATCTCTATTTAGTTCATTCTCGGCATGCTTAGTTTCCTGGTGGTTAGTCCATTCTCGCTATGTGCCCATCGTTACGATATTTTCCTTTCCTTCATTTAGTAGTACTAGCCTCTTGGCTTAAGGCAGCAAGTCAGTCTCCTTCTGTGTTAGGGCCTCGCTTAGTAGTATTAGTAATTGGCCTCTTCAAGTGAGTCTGATAAGGATACTACAGGCTCCAGTAAACATGCTTCAATTTGCCTTTGTCAGCCTACCACTGCCCAGTCTTTTTTTCTTATTTTTTGAGTTCCATCTATCTGCACTCATTGCTCTCTTGGCCTTCTCGGAAAGTCTCTTGCAATAGCCAACTAATTGGTCAACTAAGTCTTGCAATTGCTCCTTCTATTGAATTGCTCTCTTCTCTATTGTTGTAGTCTACTCTATCATTGGCATTGGTGGCAGTAAGCGTCTATCTCTTCTTCAAGCTATCGATTGGAGAAAGGCTAGTCTTCCAATTCAAGCTATAGATCTTACTCTAATATAAGCAGTCACTTCTTTCTCTCTGACAGGGCATTAGTCGCTGCTATCTTGTTGAATCCTTCTTCTGGTAAGGCTCTTCGGTCTATAGCTAGCGAATCCCGTGCTTCTTTTCTTCCTTTCCTTTTGGTTGGAATCTCTGATTCTAGCTCTCAATCGCTCAGTTCGACTTCCTGGCTAATTTTCCTAGGTCATGGGCCCAGCCTTTGTGACCCTTGCTTTCTTCCTCGAGTTTAGGAGTTGGTATACGGCCTTTAGTAAGAGGGCGAGTTCAAGCGGTCTTTTAGGTAATTGACTAAGCCTGGAAGAGGTATCGAGAAAATCGCGTATACGTATATGAAGAGAAAGAGTGGAAAGTGCATCTTTTCTTCTTTTAGACAAGTCGTCTGGCAAGGGAATTGTTATAGCAAGCATGAGCGGGAATGAGTAATGACTTGAGTTTTGTTCTGGAGTTCGAGCGTTGAAAGTGAGTTCGAGCGGGGGTAGTAGCATTCCGGTCTTAAGCAAAGCCGTCCTGCCCGGCCATATGTCCTGTTCAGTCAGTTGCATATCGGTAAGCATGATTGTAGCAATACAAATAGGCGCGGTAGACTTGATGAGCTCTTTTCAACAAATCAATATATGGGTGCCTGGCTGATGAAATACATCCTCATCATGCCCTTCGTGCCTAAAAGGTTAGTTCAAGGGCTTTGATAGGGAAATGAACGCACTTGTTGCCCTTTCAGATGCGATCATCAAGCCTTTGATTTTTTCAAGCGTAGAGACTACATATTAGGAAGATGCGAATAGAGATGCGGAAGTTCCTGTTGGAGTTGGAGGTGCAGGAGCAGTGAACATTCCTCTTGCAGTAGCTCTTGCAGAAGGAAGAAATGCGGTAAAGAGGAGTTCCAGGTGTAGGAGTTCATTCCACTTTAATAAATAGGAGGAGCAGGTGCAAAACAAAAGTAGTAGCAGTAGCACGCGCTTCCCTAGTAGCAGGAAGGGAGGTGCGAATTAGTGCGCTACCTTCTCCCCAAGGCCTCCTCGGTCTTCTTGGACTTGGTTTATGTCTGATTCCACCCGAACTGCTAATGTAGGGTTTTTTGGGGTAATGGCACCGGCACACTATTCGTCTAAATAAGTTCTCTTTCGTCTTCCGATAGTTCTGACCTGCAAAGTGAGCTCCAAAAACTGGCAACCTATGACCAAAAAGCTCTAAATTGGGCACAGTAGCTTTTAGAGTATAAGGTAGGATTCTTTATTCTATAGCCTATGCGCCTGCTTCTGATGAGATAGAAAGAAGTAGGATCCCGGTGCGTCTTCCTTCGGTCGGCCTGTCATTGAAGGATGTTAGCAAAATCAGAAGAACTAGAGGCTCGGGTTGGTCAAGCGAACTGATGAATTTCATTTTCTTCACCTAGTCTTAGCACCCGCACAGTAGAGGGGAAGAAGCATTCCCTTTCCGACAAAACTAAGCGTCTTGCCGCTGGGTAAAGGCAATAGGAGGAGTGAACCCGACCACTGAACGCTGAGGTTCATAAAGGTCAATCTGGTCTCCGTCATCCTCGCCCCAAAGCCAAGGCATGAGTTTGGTGCTCTCCATTAACCGCTCAAATCTTGTGCTCAATGAGGTCCCGGTACCTTCTTCTTGGAGCTAGGCTCAAACTCGTCCACATCTCCTGTCCAAGTGAGAATCTTTCTTCCTGCCCCTCCAGCTCCCATTTTTGCTTATCCTTCTTCTGTCATCAGGTTGGTAGGAATGTTGGAGGGTTCTGGGCGGGTAGGTTTGATGCTAGCTCTCTTGCCTTGGCATTGGCTGATTAAAGACCGCCATCTTTCTTAAGTGAAAACGCGGCCTCTAGGTCTTTTACTGGTGCTCTGCCTGAAAATACGATAATTGAGTTTTTGAGACCAGTGCGATAAATGGGCTTTTGAGACGGAGTTTTGTTAACAACAGGTACTCTTTCTGAGGGTAAGGATCATCTGTGCTATGAGTCTCTCTTCCTCGATAGTGGTCTAAGGCAAGTATCAATCCCTCTTCCTCAATAGTGGCTAAGGCAAGAAAGTATCTGACGGTCTTGTAGGAAGGGTCTGTCTGAGGATCTTTTACGACCCCCGGACATATGACCCCTCTCCCTGCTCGGGCTTGAACAAGCCCGCGAGCAGTTACAAGGAATGCCGTACCGGCGACCCTGGAGGTACATTTCACCAAAAGGTGAGACGGACACCGACTCTAGGATAGGCAACCTAAAGTCGAGGCCCTTTAGAGCCACCAAATCATAGACCTTCCATAGGAGGCCAAAAGGGATTAATTGAGGATCCGTCTTGGTTACTCTCCACTTCCGCTCTCTGATTGGAGCTCTAAAGAACTCCTCAATGGTTACATCTGGTCGGAGGGCTGTACTAGAGTACCATTGGCAGTACCGTAGCCAGCTCCTCACCCATGACCGTAGGACGGACCATTCGAGAAAATCCTTCATCGGCTCAACCTCAAACAGGTCGTCCGGAATCAGAGAGAACTCTTTTGGTCTCATCTCAGATCTTAACAGATCCACGATGATGCCCCGAAGGTAAGGGTTCAGAGGCCGACCTCTACCTATCCAATAATCGAATGGTAGAGAGTATCGGGTGTATATAGCCAGCACCCTGTCAATGTACAGGGATCGGCTATGGTCTAGCCGCGCTATCGACCGGAAACCGACACCACCTACCCGAGCTAAGGTAGTAAACCTTTTGCAAGGGTATTTCATCTGGACTGCCATCAGTCCAAAAGGGTGGTGAGAATGAATAAGATTCTTGATTGAGATTGGACTCACATCCTTACTCAATCCTCGGATCCGAAATCGCTTTGCGAACTCGGCCGAACCTATGCTTTAGATTAGGGATTTTTGATAGCTAATATTAACTCCCAACTTCCCAAGCATAGCTTCATACACACGGGCAACTTCCCGATCAGCGATGACAACATCATCGCCGAGTACACAGTACTCTCGGAAGTCCCAACCAGGGTCAACTTGTTCCGCGCACCACCACACCAAAATGTGATGGGAAAGCGCGAATAAGGGCCAAGAGGCATGATATCCCAACGGTTGTCCCGCCACAAAACATACTTGAGAGTGCTTCTTCCTCACGAATGGCACTTCAAATATGTTATACGCTAAGGTTGAATTAACCACAGCGGAGGCGAACGAACGGTCGAAGCAGCATTGCATCACTTCGAAGAGATATAATAGCGGCCACCTATCCGTGGCCGATTTCAAATCGAAGGAGAAAAAATGCTGCTCACCAACTAAACGATCGAGAGGCTTTGTCTGGTCAAACGTCCCGTCCGCGGGTATTTGACGCAGAACGTCCATCAGCCAGTCATGAACGGGCTTCAGGAGCCTCTGATTGATATAGTTGCCTATGGCGAATATCCGTCTCTTTCCCCCTCCCTCAATCTTCTGACCGTCACGCCCGGTAATCGGAGGGCACTGAAGGTCGTCACACGATGGTTGGACCAATCCTATCCTCAAAGAGGGAAAGGTCCGTGTTACTAAACTATTGTTTATGTCCCATGCGTAACGAACTCTGGGAGCCCAAAGACTACCTACCCTGCGACCATTGCTCACTGTAAGAGTGAACTCAATCGACGAGAAATTGGAAGGCAGCCAACTCGTAAGCAAGAGAGGTCAAAACTGATTGAACCCTCCGCTGTACTTTCTTGAATAGCTTATCGCTAACTCAAGAATGAGTTGGAAGAGCCTTCCAGGTCGGATCCCAAGTCATCCCCTGGTGAAGGGGGATTGTTGGGAGATCAGGTACGTATCTTTGCAGAAGGTATTTCATCTTCCTTTTCATATTACCAACTGCATTGATAACGGAGTCCGGATCTTTCCAGGGAGATACAATGGACTCAAATGTACCTTTCGAGACTTTCTTGGCAAGACAAATAACTTTAGCCAATGAAAAGAACGAAAGATACACTTGAACTAGTGTATCCGCCTTACTGTCCTTCCTCATTATCATTCTACGATGGAAGGCAGGGATGATCCGGGGGTAACCTGACCGGTTGAGAGAGACCGGGACTGGTAACAAACCAGGTTCGTATTGCGTCGAACCATATGCGGTCTGGAGGGAAGAAGCGCACTGTTTTAAATACAGCGCGACAAAGAACCACCCAGACTTGCGTCCTAGGTTGATAACAGCCTTAGAAAACAAGTAGGCGCCAATACACAACTCCTTCTAAGGCAAGAAAGTATGATCGATGATCTTCTGCTAATGCTAGCTTTTCATCTCTAATCTC
>JABWPP010000048.1:3897134-4014634 GCA_016920855.1 Puya raimondii
TAGCACATAGGCTTCGGCGCTACTACAGCGCTTCGCTAACTCGAAGCGCCTCGCTATGAGAATGAGGCTTCGCTAACGCTCGGCTAAGTCGTCGAACCCTCGCGCTGACCGTTCGCTTTCTCAGTAGTGAAAGCGCTTCTCTTTGCCCCTTAACTAAAAAAATAAAGTATTTGGAAAAGAAAGAGAAACTAGGTTTTCTTGCTCCCGCTTCCTCATCTGCGCTCGTCAAGCCAACTTAGCTTTTTGGGAGGTGAAAGAGCGGTTGAAGCGGACATTTCGAAATGACAGCATCGAAGATATCTATATACACGGTCACGGTTATTCCGGACTGCGTTCCGGAAAAAGTAGCCTACTTGACAGAAAGGGCGGGCACTCTCGGCTCGGAGGTAGGCACTCTCGTCTTTCAACCCCACCTTACTTTGCATTTTTTTTTTGCACTGTTTACTTACAGCCTCTACGAGTTGCAAGTGAATGGGGCCGGTGCGTGGCGAACAGAAGGGTTCATCAAGCCATTTCTCGCCTCAACCCCTAAACACAATTGGAAGAGGGGTACTTGCTAATTTGGGGGCAATTGCATCGCACCTGACTGTGAGGGACCTCTCGATACCTTATGTTCACTTCCTAACTAGTAGCCGCTTTCCCGTCGCGGAAGACTTTTCCCAGTGCGCGGAGCCCCAACGAGGAAGGTGTTAGTGCTTTCTCATGGGGTCAATAATGCTAATCCCTCTTTTTGTGCTACTCCTACGGGAAGAAGATAAGAAAAGGCGAAGCCTTCTCTTGGTTTCCCAACCTGTTGCTGCTAAAGGCTGCCCTCTCTCGGCTGGATTTTGGTCCAGCCTACTATGAGGATCCCGTATCCCGTACATCGTCTTTCTCCCTCCTGGGTTCCCGTGGTTCCTATGCCGCCGCCTTTCCCGGTCCTTTTCTTTTAGTGCTTCGACCCGAAGCGATAGCTTGACGCGTTTTCAGTGGATAAGATGGCTGCGCTCCAGCTCACTAAAGAATGGGACGGCAGTGGTCCGCCGGCAAGCTCGTTCTGATCTTGGACGCAGTACATTGGAATCCTGAAGCACCACCACGAACGCTACCGCGCGTGCGCCTGCGGTGCGGGGTAAGGCACCACCCTGTTGTGCCAGCAGCCAACTCCGGCGTGTCAGCTTAGTTATCCTCATCAAGCCACAACCTTGATGTCTAGCTTCCCAACTGGTAGACGGTTCCCTTTCCCCCAGATCAATGAAGAAGGGAGAAGTCAGTTGATTCTTCCGAAGAACCGGAAGCGAAGCGCTATGCCGGGGCGAGGGGACGGGAAAAGAAACTGCTCCGAAGAAAGATATTGGGGTTCCCAATGCTTCTCCACGCCCAACGAGATGCGCCAACCTCGGGATGCTTTACTCCTAACCCCACGACGGTTCCGAGACGGAGCTTAACCTGAGTCTCGGTTAAGAACGGCGATGATCTACGTTTCACACGGCGCACGATTCCATGGATAGTTTCATTCGAGATCGTGATGGAGGACATAGCTTACGATCATCGGCTTTGATCATGCCACTAGGCATTTGATTAGGACATTGCACAATGATCCGAACACTTTGTCGCATCTCTTCGATACGGATACAGTAACGATCATAGCGATCTCCTCTGGTACCTACTGGTACGTCAGGATCCGATTGGTCATGAACATCGTAAGGTGCTGCTCTTCGCGAATCCCAGCATACCCCAGGTTGGGATGGGTAGGCCCACCACTTCACTTTTTCACTTTCACTTAGGCCCGGGCCAAGTCAGTGGGGGGACCCTGTCGGGCTCCTTCCCCCCCAAAACAAACTGTACGTGGTAGTTTCCCTTCATACGGCTCGAATCATTCTCAGATGCCCCGAGAGGCATCTTTCCTAAATTTCCCTTTGGGGGTGGTTCACGCGCGCGCAAACGAGCACCGGCCGCAACAGCAAGGAAAATTGACCAATAGAGTCAGACACAGAGCGTCATACTTCTTTTTCTTGTGATGGTTTAGGAGTTTCTTTCTCTGAGGGTGCGGGACGCTCGCTACGTCCGTGCCTTCCGTACCACCACAGGTCGTTCTTGGGCAGATCCCGCTCCTAAACATCAGGGAGGGATAGGGGGAAGGGGGCCGGGCCTATCATATAAAGAGGGTTGTAGAAAGAGAACCCGGCCCCCTATTTTCATTCGACGTGGAGGGACGCCCGATTCGATCGACGAATTTGGCGAGCTGATCTGCTTTGATCCAGGAGAAAGCCCAGTCAGCCACCTTTTCGGTGCAGGTCACGTGACCTACAGCTCGGCCTTCGCTTTTTGAGACTTCCTCTACCCACATCTCTATGTGCCCGCAGCACTTCCATATGGAGAAAGATGGGCTTACCATGTTCCATCAATAGCACCTAACCTATGCCGATTTTGGCGGACCGTGCTCCACCCCGGTGAACTCATGCGGTTCCGACGTGCCCAGAGGCCAGAGGCGAATCCGTTCACGGTCCTACGGACCAACACCATTCGAAGGTGGATGGCCCGCCCCGCCTAGAATAGGAATCTTTGACTGGGCTTACACACATTCGCTCACTTACGCTGTCCCCCCTCAGCTCACCCTAGCCCCGGGTACGTCGTCTCCAAGGCTTCACACAAAATCTTCACTGACAACATATGCATGCTTTTGTAGGGTCAGGCAGAACCGTTGTTGCCTGATGGGAACTTCCCCCATATTGCTATCAATGTCTTCATGTCGCACGACCTCTTAACATTACACCACTAAATCCCCAATCCTTTGCTTGCTGTGCAGTGACAGTACCAATATCCACTAATCGTTGTTTCCAGATACGGTTGCCGGTTGACATCTCTTCTAATTCGTCGATACGAGAAGCAAATTGTTGTGTGGAGGAATCAATATCTCGACATAAGCCAAGAGGCAGATCTTGTGCCACTCCACCAGGTCGTATGAAACAGGCATGCATCCTGGCTCCCGGGACTCTTTCATAGAATTCCAACAATTTCTCCCGCTCCTCAAAAGCCCAAAGGAACGGAGTTGATGCTCCCACATCCATAGCATGAGTAGTTGAAGCAAGTGAATGATTTGAAATTCGAGTTATTTCACGGAATAACACTCGTATATATTGAGCTCGTAATGGTACCTCGCAATTCAAAAGTCTCTCTACGGCTGAAGAATGAGCGTGTTCTTGGGCCATCATAGAAACATAGATAGGGTCGACGACGGAACGAACAACGAAACTTTACGACAGCTTTTTCGTACACGTTCACTTGCATCACATACACAAGTGCTCTCTGAACCGTGCAATAAGGTCACCCATAACACGGCTCTCCTACTGGAGTTACCTTAGCCCCGGGCCATGCTATTCCATGATATTGGAAAAATGTTAACTACTTTTTAGTTTCGTCTTGAAAGCTGGGCGCCTTTATAATATGAGTGGGGCTCCTAGGTGGCGCCTTCGTGGAGCCAAACCGAAGGAAGAGCAAAAGGAAGGTTGGGCGAGGCCACCCGGCCTCGAATAGGAGGGGGGCTTAGCTCTGGATCCCGCCTGCTTGCAGAAATGAATGGATCAGAAGGGGGGCTGGCTTCTATTTCCGGGCCGGGCGGGAGGTGAAGGCCAGAAGAAGAAGAGAAGTGCGCCTTCCCGGTAAGGAAGAGGATAAAAAGGTGCTGTCATCTATCTCGACCAGTTTCCCGAGGCCTTGGAAATCAAGACCGGCTCAGAGAATCACTGGCGTGCTTTCTCTCCCCCATCGTTTCGCCAACAAAGAAGTCATCCTTGACTTGACGATTGACCATTCCTTCCCTACCGAGCCGCCTCTGAGAACTACTTACCTCTGCCTTCCTTTTTTTAGAACATACCAACCTTTCCAATCAAAAAGAAAAAATCAATAAAAGTTCCTCGTCTGTGATTTGATCGGCCCTAAGGGAGTTTACTCGACCCATTCTCCAGTCTCCCGCACTGCTCACTGCTCAGTGTGTGCGACTCCGTATGAGGACCTCCTTCCCTTTTGCTCTGCCCACTCTCCGTTCACACGGTTATCAAAGCGGAGGAAGGGTGGGCAGCAGGTACCACGAGCCCTCTGTCCCACACATCTATCAAGAAGCAAGTGTAGTTCACCGGTTCCACCGAATGCTCCTATCTCTCGGCAAAGATCGTGTGAGTGTGCAGTTATGCTTCGGATGCTTCGCCATGGAATAGATCGACTCAGTTCCCCTTCTTTTCCGGTGCACTCGCTTTGTATCTCCGACACACAAGGAAGGACGCGGTGGGAAGGAAGCAGCCCGCACCTCTGTCCGGCCGATCATTCCGCTGGCATCTTGCATTCACGCCTCTGTTTGACTGCCGCTCGGGGATGTAGTTGTAGATACGTGAGTCTTAGTGGGTCGTTGGCTCCACCTGTTATCTCCTTCTACGACATGCTGTAGTCGTCGCCATATTCAATATGTCACTTAGTCATATCTGCCTCGCTGCGGGTCAGCACCTCCGAAAGAAAGGGAGGACTTCATTCAGTGACTCCGCGATCGCCCTCTGAACGATCAGAATAAGGTAAAGCTTGAAGATAAGTTTTGTACTCTATTAATTTCTCAGTCCCTCTAGTCGGGTGGGCGCCGGCCGGTCTTTCGGCCAGATCCCCCTGAAAACCGTACGTGCGGGTCTCCCCGCATGCGGCTCACGCCATTCGAGGTGGCCCAGCCCAGCATTCGCAAATCCTGTAGTGAAATTGAGACAGCTCGACCTCTGAAGCTAATTCGCGTGTAGGCAGCGCTGTCTGTCTACCGTTGACTGTATCTATTCATTGATACATTGGCTCGCTCCCTCTTTTTCCAAGAATGAATGAGCCGCTCGGACCTTCTATTTCCGTCAAATGACCCGGCCTCCCCTGGCTCTTCCACCGTCCGGGCTCCCTTTCCTCCCTATGCTCCCCCGGCGCAGGCCTACCACGCTTCGCGCCTGCGGCGTTTTCGCCAGACGGTCTTTGCCAGTAGTGCCATCCTCCCCGCAGGCTGTCTGTATGGGTGGGTTGTCCCTTGCTGCTACGTTCTGTTAGGCGCTATGAATTACAGGAAATTAAGTGGTTGACTTGGACAGCAGGCGGGTTACACGTTCCACTGTGCCGAGATGTGAGGTGCAGGTGGTGATGATCACCCCGGGGTATGCGCTAGCGCCCTTGACGGGCACTCCAGGACCCGCCAACGCTCGTTCAAACCCAGGTCGGTCGGTCCTCCATTCATCCGACCTTCTGTGTGGATAACGAGGCCACCTTCACAACCTTCTCCCTTCTATCCCTATCCAAAGTCAGGTAGGGCGGAAAGCTTGAGTTGCTAAACCGCCCCTTTGCCCGGTGCTCATGACGCGCTACGGAACCTCCACCCTGCCGGGGGACCGAGCAGGGCATAGCTAGCGGCAATTGAGCCTACTCAGCGTCAGCGGCTTCGTGCCGCACTGGAGTGATCCAATATGTGGTTCCGCACGTTCCACCACTTCTCCGTTCATTTCCAATACTGATCGTGAAACACCATGAGCAGCAGGATGTTGAGGTCCGGAATTCGAAGTGAAATTCTTGATTTGCCCGTTCCTAGTCGTCATGGGAAAGAAAGGCAGAAAGAAATAAGAAAGAGATTATTCCCCGTTAGCTTGTCCAGTACCACCAGTACTCAAAATGCATCTCCTTTGCCCGCGCGCGTCTACCTGGCGTTGCCGCCTTGCATGCAAGCGAAGCGCAATTGGCGGCAATTAATAGCTCACTGAGCGATGATTGATGCAGTCAGTCAGTGCCCTCGATTGTTCCAGATAGAAGGATCATGGCGCCCCGGAACCATGACATCCAGCAGCAGCAGCATCTCCTTGCGTGCAAGAGAAAGATATGCCGGCCGTTATTCTCGGCTCTGTGTTGAAAAAAAGCGGCAGCTAAAGCAAAGATAAAGCATTTTAGCTTTTAGCTTCTTATTCTTTGCCAACCAACCAAAAGGTACCAAGCAAGCGGTTAGCTGTAGCGCTTTCAAAGTAGAAGAGTGGTCTCTTTTTCATTGGTGGTGTAAGATAAGAAGCGCGCTATCCTCTTTGTCTTGAAAGAAAGTGAGTAAGCGTATACGTTAGATAAGTAAGCAGCGTAATAAGCCGGCCTTTGAAGCAATTGAAAACGAAAGATCAAAGTCATTCATGCCTGTGTCCCTCCATAGAACATATGATTGATTGAATGAAGTGGCTGGCGTGGCGAGAAAAATCAGTCTTGGTCCCATGCACCATGCCTGCAGCCTGCTCTTGTCATGCAGGCTCCCCACGCTGAATAACATGGGGGCTGTTTGCCTTTGGTCAAAATAAATGGGGAACACCTGCTCGCTGACCCCTCTCTTCCTTCCTATGGACGACAAAAAGCAGGGTGCTCCCAATTACAATTATATTCATTAGGGCAGGGCGTATCAGACTTGATTTGCGGCAGTCAAGGTCTGTCTTGTATAAGCGAGCAAATAGGCGCCCCCTATATCTTAAAGGCCTGTTCTAGTTCTGGCAGGGCTCCAGTTCTATCTAAGCGGGAGCTGGGTTCGCCCTCCGCCATTAAAGAAGGGGAGATGGAAGGGCAACCGTGCAGAATGCAAGGCGTGTGTGGAAGCGAGCAGGCAGGAATGAAGGCTGCGAACGAAAGAGATGTGTGGCTGAGGGGAGGAGAGAAAGAAGGCATGCATTGAAATTTGCTTTCTGTCTCCTGTTCGAGAATCTATGATAGGAAGGACAGATAAGGCTAAGGAAGAATGAAAGGAAGTCCATTACTGAGAAGTGGTGATCTCATCTCGTCTTGCTTGCTGGGAGAGAGGAAGCTTCCGGACCACCTTTTCAAGCCTGATAGCGAGCGATCACTCAGCAATGATACCGCCGGCCGGGAATAAGTACCTATCCCTTACGGGAATCGAACCCGTGTCTTCGACATGAAAAGACGATGTCCTAACCACTGGACGAAAGGGACCAAAAAGCAATTCTTCATATAAAAAAGAAAAGAGAAACTTTCTTTCTATACGAAATTCGACGATTTCGTTTGTGTTCATGTTGGCGATTTATGATGTGAATTCGGCGGGTCGTCTCCCCTTCAATCGGGTTCCCCACCGACCCAGTGACACATCAACCACGCCCCTTCCTTTTCTCCGATCATCAATCAAGCCCCCCTGCCGGGTCATCTTGCATTCAGGCTACCATGGTTTGACCTCTTTCTGAAGTTTGCCAGTTTCGGTCGAGGAAGCACCCCTTTTTTGTTTGCTTTGTCCAAAGCAGAGGCTACGTTTCAATTGATCGCCGGCAGAGGTCAATGACGAGGCAGCAATCCCTTGTCACAAACAAAGAAGGGAATATCTCTGTGCTCCGGGCGGTTTGAGGTAAAGAGGCTGGTCTAGCGCGCAAGGGGCGACTGCCCGAAGTTCAACCTTCGTTAGGGATGAGCTGCTCGGATTGAGGATAACCTCAACCCACTAGTCTGACTGTCCGAAAATCACTTTCGTTAGGATAGAGGGCCTGCCTCAACCCAGTTTAGGGGCTAGTTGGCAACCTGCACCGTTAGCCATCAGTCGTACAGTATATGTTATGTGAAAAAAGGTCGGCGCACCGCACTGGGGCAAGCGAGTCCCGGGTGGGAGACACTAACCAAACAGCAACCAGTCATAGGTGCACGCCGAGCTAACATTCCCTTGGAAAGGAAATGCGAGCGATGCCTCGTAGCGCTTGAGGTAGGGCACGCATCTATTCACACTAGGAAAAAAGTAGCGATGTGAGACACGTAAGAACTAGATCCAATCAAAATAAGAGGCCCAACCATCCCGGTTAAGGAATGACAGGTCTACGTTCTGGTCCACCCGCACGTGACGGAATTGTGCATAGTCCGTATGTCATCCCGCTTCCAAACCCTGATCTTACTCTGTCTGGGGAGCTTCCCTTAACTTGACTACTCGGCGCAAGGATGAAAGGGGAATTGATTCGTAACGCGAATCGCCAGATGTGATTCGATAGGCATTGATCAGGCCATCACTCTGGTCGAAGAAAGCAATTCCATGCAACGAGGGCTTAAGTCTTAGAATGTCCGGTATAGGAAGCATCTCTTTGGTCTTTGGTTATCCAGAGCAGTGAAGCATATAAGTCCAAAAAAGTCTAGCGCATGTCATGCTCGTAACTTAGGAAGTAGACTAAACAAATGGGAGAAGGCGTTGGTGACAAAGCCATCTCGTCCGTCAATTAACGATGAATAAGCCCTCACTCCCGTCAAGGGCGAGGCAATCCTTCCATCTCCAATCATGTGGGGGATGTCCAGACCAAAGTACCGACCCAAACGTGGTATGGATATAAATAAAGGAAGCTAGCAGCACGTCAGAAAGAAACTTATCTGAATAGCTACCTGCTGAAAGGAATACAGACAAGCATTGAACCGTAAAGTGGTTCGACTGACGGGGGATAAGGAGACATTCATCTGTATTGTCAGAACAGATCAACGAAGGCATACTGTGCCACCGGGGGTGACGAGAGCGCGCCGTACTGTATGGAGGAAGGCAAGATAGCTACCAATGCCATCCAGTCTTCGCCCAACCACTAACGCTCGGAGGATGATAGGCAGACCTAGAGCAGTTTTGATTTGTCTTGACTGACTGAACCCTGATCTCAACCTAATGCCAAAAAAAAAGATTGGATGACGTGCTCTCTCTATTCTGTGTACATACTTGATTTCTGAACCACGCTTGCCCAGTTGAAACCATAGCTATCCACTGTCTCGCATCCCTCTTCTTTGTTTGCTTGAACCTACTGCTCCCTGTTCCACATTCAAGGAGGATGAGTGGTTAGGGCCCCCGATGAATCTGTGGCTAAGTGCGAGTCCAACTGTTTGACTAGCCAAAAGAATGGGAAGACGCCAGCCAGATAGGTAGATGCACAGGTCAAGCGAAGAGAGAAAGATATGCTCATTTAGGCGCACAGGAGGAGTTTCACTTCATCTTGATCCGTCTCTAAGCTAATCTCAGATTTCGAGAGTGTCAATGGTCACGTTTTGAAGCAAACATTGCCTATCCCAGATTCCATCATCTCCCACTGAATGAGATAGGGGAGCCCTTGGTTCTGACTTTCCTTGTGAAAGGTAGAATGAGCTTCCTCAACCAATGGAAGAGGAAAGGGAAACCGAGTCAAAGCACTCCCTTGTTGTCAGCATAGCTGAAGATGGTGACCTCAAGCTAGTAGTGCCCGTGAGACTCAACCAAATCTAGCCACACATCAGGAACTATGTTCACATAGCCAAAACGAGGTGCCGGTGCGAAAAATGAGTCAGTCATCTTTTTCTCACTCCATTTTTGCACGCATCGCAAACTAATTGGATCTCAACCGTGCATCAGTATGATGACGGGATTCACCTTCTGCGTTTGGAACTATAGCCTTCCCCCAATCTCGAAAGACCTCGATGCTCATTCAACCCTGAAAGCACTGAAAAGTATGCCCTCCTCTCGCTGTACACGACGATGAGTGGGTTTCATGCTCTTTCAGTCTTTTTGGCGATCGTCCTTTCTTTCTTTTTCTGATTCTCCCGAAAAACTGGAACCAGCACGCAAGGCGGGTGCTCGTCCAACAAAGCGTCATGAATGACAAGATGTAGGCGCAGAGCGAGGATATCACAATGGAATTGAGAGTCAGCGAAAGATCCTTTCCTCCCTTTTCTCTCCTTTAGCATTCAATGGAGCTGATGGATGGAAGGTATGCTTCATCGACTCTTTCTTTGCATGCTATCATTCATTCTTTTTTTGTTAGCGTAATACTGAAAGAAGACTGGTTAGCAGTAGGGCCTTGGTTCGTTCTTTGGTTATTTACCGTAACCGGCCTCATCTACAGAAGCTGTTACGGAATTGAGATAGACTGGGAGTTCGAGGATCAGACCTTCGCCCCATCCAGAACTCGATCTACGGCAGAATCCCAACCGTCCATAGGCACTTAAGGCGACGGGCCGTGATCGGCAGAAGGGGCAATCCCCCTCTACCTCCAACCATTGGGACTTCATTCCGCAACCCGGGGGAAGTGGACTGCCATTACGCTTTGTCACGGAAGGCTGAGGATTTTTGGTAACCTATCGGGATGGCCTTGACCTCCTTTTCTCCTGCGCACAAACACACTTTATGCCCAGGCTTCCATATCGATCCGGCCTTCATCATAGGCTAGCTAAGCAGACAATAACGCGAAATCCAGGAAGGGGGAGGGGAATGCCCAATCTGAAGCAAACCCTTAGGTACCGTGGAGTGAGTGACGTGCTTCCCTTTAACCGTTAAGCACTCAGTGAGCGTTCAACAATGTCCTTCCTGGCCTGTTCTTTGAGTTGACCGAAGGGCGGCGCGGCGGGTGAAGGGAGCTTCACTTACCGAGAGGAATGAATTCGAGTAGTAGCCAGGGGAAGAGTTCTTTGAAAAAGAATGAAGTAGAGCCCAAATGCGCGAGCAAGAGCTAGAAAGAAGCCCTAGCCAGCCCTAGAGCTATAGCAAGAACTCAGTAACTAATAGAAAAAAGGACGGTGGGTGTAGCGGATGTTATCCTCCCCCTGCTCGAAGAGAAGACAATATGCTATGTCATGAACGCCAATTGAGGGGCACTTGGGTTGAGCTGAGCCTAGCACCTGACCGGATGAACTTCCACTGTTGAGCCTCAATCTCTTCTGCAGAAAGGGGGTCGGCAGATCAATCGGAAAGGTTGAACCCGGGTGGAAACTTCCCTGTAAATGTAACAAACCACAAACTAAGCTCCTTCTCGTTTGGGCTCTCCCCTATCACTCGAAATTCGTTGGGAAGGAACCCTTGATTTACGTATTATTTTGCCTACGGTTCTGCTTATCGACCCGAATGAATCAGTCGATCCACTAATAAAGCCTAGCATTGAAAGAAAGAGGGTGAGTGCCTCAAGGCTAAGTTAAAGCATCGCATTGAAAGCAAGAGGAACTACACCTTGGGGATTCCTCCCTGACCTGAGTCAATCAATAACATGCTTGGATCTGAAATCTCACTCATGCAGAAGCGTAGGGAACGAACGGAGCGCGGATGCGCGAAGTGAAAACAAGCAATGCGCGTTGGGAATTTGGACCCTTCGATGTGGGACCAACCAAATGGAAGAAGGCGAGGGTACCCGAAGCAATAGCAAGAGCTAACCTAAGTGCGCAAGCACACAGCTTAACAGAGCTAGGCGTACTTGCTCTTTTACTGGTCTCGGCTCTCACGGCTAGAGAGAAATAGCCTTCCTTCGTTGGCTCGAAAGAACCAGCAAAGGGAGCAAGAAAACGGGTGCTATAAGGCGCAAGGGCTTGAGCCTTCCCTTTACGTGAATTGGGCCCTTGCTTGCTCGCTTGCCCTTCCCCACCCCCGATCATTAAGGGGATCGGCTCATTCCAGGCTGAACTTTTTGGTATTGATTTCGTTACCTTAGAAGAGCCCCTTAGCGAATTTACCTTTGGATCGCACTACACCATCATATAGTAGAGTCACCCTTCCCCGGGTCGCTGTAAGCTCGTTCATATATACTCTCATCCAAATGCGGAGGAACTTCCACCCGCCTCAGCGAGGCGACCAGGGAGAGCAAATTCGACTACTGCTTGGACCATCTCAAACGCAACCGCCCTGAACATGGCCTACGATACCAGCTGCTGAATATATGGGGAGGATCGACCTCTCTTTCCTGATTACACCTTCATCACGCCTGTCCACCTGGAAGTAGAGACCCCATATATACTATACAGCGACGAAGGGAAAAGACCCTCTTAGGGGGAACCCCGTCAAATAGAGCGTACGCCCGTTATAGGCATTTTAGAGAAGCAGAAAGAAATTACCAAATTTTCGAGAAGAGGTGAGAACCAACAGAGGGGAGAGGGTTCGTAGATTACATAATTACATACTCAGAGAGAGAACAATTGAACAAAGTCTTCGAAGAAGAATCAATGAAAACTACCGTCGCGAAGTCATGCAAACAAAGCTGCTGCTGCGCGCTCAGGAAAAACGTTATTTGTAACGGAGATCGCGGATCACGCGCAGTGAGAGCGCAAGAGCTGTGTGATAGGCCCACCAAGAGAGGATTGGAGGAAAGAAAGTCACCTACCATTAGGATGGGCAATAGAGCACGCTTTCCGCCTAGTAGACAAATAAGCAGGAGGGAGGGCTAGTAGGACGATAGAGAGCCTGAATGAAACTCTCTCCTTCAACTAGCGCGAGGGACCGCCTGTCCCTCCGTGCACATGATCCTGCCCCCCGACGGGGGAAATGCATTCACAATCAAGGAACTGTTATAGTTGGCATCATTGTCAGTTTACAGAAAGACAGAAGGTTGGTGATCAGCATTAAAATACTCAAAGTGAAATGGCACTACTCGCTCTGGCACTGTAACTGGATCACTCAGTTAAACAATTGCTGCTGCTGGATCTTTAACGGAATCTACAACTGAATTACAAAGGAAAAACTTCTAGCGTAGCTACTGGCTCTGCGGGAAGGGTATCAAACTGCTTGCTTCGGTCGAGATCAAGATTCTGAGAGTAGTGATCGAGAGCCTGATTCTGACGTTCGTGAGCGTGACCCAGACCTTCGTGATCCATATACGCCATAAGCAAAGCAAGCACCAGTACGTCAGTCAGTTGTTCCAGATCGAGAACCAGCCCTAATAGCAACAGAGGCAAGGATGGCAAGAGCAAAGCAAGCAGCAGATCCAGTGTTAGATCAAGACCCTGATCCATACCGTTTATCAACACCAATAGGTGCATAAGTAGCTAATACGTGAAAAGCACGCACCAGTCACCCACTTGATTGACGACCTGAACCATAAGCTAGGGTTGCTGGAGCAGAGCAAAAAGCATATCCATACGTTGATCCAGTCAAAGAAGCAGTAGTAGATCCCTCCGTACCAATTGCATTACCAGAGCTAGTCCTTTATCCAGTTGAAGAACGAAGAACCAGTTGACTAAGTTACAGTTCCTTAAGCATAACCAGTGGAGACCACAGATCCATATCCAGCAGATAGGAGGGTGACAGTCTGAGTACCAACAGACAGTAGATATCCAAGTACAGATCCTATAGAAGCAAAGGTATAAGCATAGCCAAGACCAGTCAAGCCACACGATGACGCTTTTTATATTGGCAATGCTATTGACGAAGTTATTGAAGCACCACTATAACCACCAACCAATAGCAGTTGTTGTTAAATCAGTAGCTCTAGATCGAGAGGACCCTACAGGACAATACCCTACGGGACAAAATGCTACAGGACTTGCTTTATTAGTTACATATCTAGTTCCAGCTCCAGAAATAACTCCAGGAGGTTCAGATCCAGCACGAGACCCAGCAGGAGGTGCTTTCTTATGATAAAGATCAAGCCAGCTCCAGGCAAAGAACTTCTTTCTTTCTGGGTAAGTGGAACGCTACGCCCTCGTCAGGCCTCCCAATAAGAGTTCAGTCGTAAGGGCTACAAATGGTAGAGGTGCGACAGCGCTTTTAACATTATCTTTATCTTTCGAGATGCGAAAAGGAAAGTACTTGACTTGAAGAGAAGAGTTTACTAGTTGACAATCAGATGAAAGAAAAGTCATACTAACCAGGTCAAAACCTAGTGGTTAATAGGACACACGAGGGAACGCCTTATAATCCCTAATTCCTTTTCCTTTCCAGCAAATAAAAGAATTAACATGTTTGTTAACATTTCACCCTTTTCACTGTACTAACTCTGTTTTGTCCTTTTTTGACTTTTTTCTCTTTTTCCTACCCTCTCTTGCATGGCATTTCATTTCATCTCGCATGTAGGAAACAGCGCTCTTTGTGTATAGCTTGAAAGACCCTCTCCATTATAACTTAAACAAAGAAAGTGCTCCATGGAATTTCAAGCCTCACCCTCATCCTTAGAGTTCTCTATATGCGAAGAGCCAGGAATGGTGATAGAACTATCGGAAACTGCCCAACGACGAGCCGGGGATTGCCTACCAGAAAACACGGTAATTCCATTGCCTGAAAAAGTTAGCCTGGATCTTAGGAGGAACGATTTAAGAGCTCTGGAGAAGGTCTGGAAAGGCCACTAGAAAACAACAATTCAGCCGAAAGTATGGACACATTGGCTCTCTTCTTAAAGTTCCCATTGACGACCAATTACTTAAGCCATTCCGTTTTGGGATCCTCACTACCGATGCTTTACTTTCGGCTCAATTGAGATGACTCCAACCATTGTTGAATACACTGTCTTGCTCAATGTGCCAAGGACCAGTCTAGACAAACCCTTTTGCATGAGCGGAGGGTTCCAGAGAAAACTCGCCAAAATGATGGGCTGCAACTGCCTCCAATCATGAAAAACCAGAAAGAAGCGATACCGGCGATACCCATCGAGCTAAGAGCCAGCCCATTGGGAAATCCGCTCTCAGTTCCCATTCATTTGAGAGAAGTCCTTAACTACGTCAAGCCTCAACTCAATCTCAAGCAAAAGCAAATCGAGGCTTGTCGTAGATAAGTGATTGAGACCTTCCCAACTATTATTGATCGAGGGTTGGTCGTAGATGAACTCGCTGGTGGAGTCTACACAAGCACTTTCCACCCTGAATCTCAACAACTTCACCGGGGTCCTAGATCCACGAAAAGAGAAGGGCAAAAGCAACTGCCTCTTTCCCCTAGCTCTCCTACCTGAGATCTCCACTATCACTACTTGAAAGGACGGGCAATCGATCGTCCGCTCGTCCGCATCCGCTACTTATCGTCCTGATCGATCATACCAATTCTTATTGAGAATCGGGGATGGAATTCTAGTCCTTAGCTCGGTGTATGCACCGCATTCTTCTTTAGTCTTTATTCCAAACAAGGAATCTTCCTTATTTTATTAAACCCAAGCCAAGATTGAGGAACCATACACTCTCCCTTTGGGATTGCCCAACTAAATAAAGGTTCGATGGTAATTGAAGCTGGTTTCGTTTCTCTCATAGCCTCATGGCTCATGTCAGATTAAGATCTAGAATAGGAATATAAGTAGATCTATGTGGGTGCCCAACAAGAGTTGCAGCAAAGGTAATGTCGCATTCTATTTGAACCTGTTGGAAATAAGTATTCATTCTCCAGGATCCGCTTTTGCTTTTGGATTTCTAGTTTCACTGTAGTAAAAAGCAGCAATAGTCTTGGTTTTCCGAGTGGAATCAGAAGAGAAGGTGGGATTTCAAGTGAAAGCTTCTGTTAGAGCGGATTACCCTCTCTCTTGGCCTAGGAGCCACTTTCTATTTTCTTAGTGCGTAGAGAGGTTGTTAAGCTTGAGCTAACTAGCCAATGTTGGTATTGTTTGTTGTTTTTCTTTCATTGATGGATCGACCAATGCAATGGGAATTGGTTGGTTGGCTTTGCTCCTAGATCAGGACGAGAAGTGGGAGATATGAATACAAGAGCTGAAGGAGCTGCTTTTTCTTTGGGACTCTTTCGCGGAATTTGGGTGGGTAGTTGAGAGATATGCCAGATCGCTGGTAGCGGTTCCAGATTTCTGTTTTACAGGTAGGTGGTAGAGAAAAGGGGTGGGAGTCCCCCAGGTCTGATCTCAGGTTTTTTGCGTGCATTCTTCTAAGGAAAGTCGGAATGGCAGCAATAAATTAATTATGTGAATGAACTGCACTCTCGATTCCCTTCCGGAATCTGTCTTTCAGTGCGCCAGCTCATTAGCATCTTCATTACGTTCACGAAGGAGGCATGCTCTAGACATACTTTAATCTGGACGGAAGGCCTTTCACCAACGAGACTCGTCGAAAGATTGAATGTCAAACTTTGCTGTGAGAGAGCATATCGAGAAAGACCCAACCCAGGGGTCATTCCTTCTTTGATCGATTGTTCCGGTCGCTTCCCCGGACCTACTTCTTTGTAATCCAGCCACTTTACAATCTTCATGATTCAACCTTTGCCCTCCTGTCTTTCCTCTCTCAAAGGGCGCACGGACCATTCTCCCTGAGCAACTACCCGAAACCCGCTTTCCTTCTCTTTTCTTCTCTTCAGTAACTTGAAGCTGGTTAATAACTTAACTTTTATTCCTGCACCTCTTGGCTCCGTTTCTGATCCAAGAAGGCTGACAAATGATAAATCAGGTAGAGATGGGAATGATACTGGTAAAAAAAAATGGATGTGTCAGATTCCGTCATTGGATGTTTCCAAGTTTGTATCCCCTTCGCTTTCTCTTAACTGAAAAAGGTTGTACAGCTGGAAAGGATGACCTGAAAAACTACTTTAGATAAGTAAGTCTTCGATGAACATTCTTTGTTGAGAAGGATCAACCCAAGGCACGCAAGCCCTAGCGGAGATCCTGGCACAAAACCTGTGAATGTGACGTAAGGGGAGTGCGCCTAAGAAAGCCTTTATATTATGCCCTTTTCCTTTTGTTTGGCATTTTAGCCTGCTGTTTCTCCGACCAGGCATGTCAATTCTATTACATAAGTTGATTATTCTAGAGGATAAGTAGAGACCGGGGCCCTTAGCCCCATCAGGGATAAGACAAGAAGGAGTTCCAGCTTCGAGATTTGCTGCTATTCCTTAGTCCTATCCACTTTTGCTGGATCAAAAGGGTCTACGCTTGGTTGACCGCTTCTTCGACTTTTTCATTCTGTTTTTGCATCTTGATCCGTGATCAGAGCTTTAGTTCTTCTGTTTGAGTTCTTCTGTAATATCCAGTAAGAGGATTTCTCTGAGGGCGTCGTGCGCCAGCCCGAACTGATCCGGTGATGGCAACAAGACTGACTCCATCTGTCTCTGAGATCCGAGAATAACGTATGCCATAGATATCCGGAAATGTTAATCGATTTACGGGAAGATTAACGTAAGACCTTTTGCCCTTTGAAAGGGGGTTCCACGAATATTAAAGAATTCAAAGCTCTTTCGGAAAGAGACTCCCCTGGCTATGCTTACGAGTTTACTAGCGGTTTCCGAGTAAAATAGCTGGACTGCCATAAAAGAACCTTGATTTATTCCCATGGTACTCGCCTACTATACTGAAACTCCTGGATCCGCAAACGGAGCCAATCACTCTAACGAATCTAGAAGAATATGCTCAAGGGTCTCTCTTTTGCTGATTGAAGAAGGTAGTAAACTTCCTTTCACTTGGTAAGCAAGTTGGGTCGATATTCTTAGCCGAGCATCCCCCTCATGTTTTTACTGAGGTGCACTCGATCTATTTAAAGTAATTCTCACTTCACTTGTCCCCCGGACGGGAAGAGGCGAAGAAAAGAAAGAAGCGCTCTAGCTCTCACTTGAAGTACAGGAATGAGAATTGCTCGGCCAACGGGATCAAAGATGCTCTTATTTCGCCAAGTCCATAAGTACCATAAGGCATATACAAATAGGATGGACCACACCAGATTTCATGCAACTGTGGCTTCTCATGAATGTTTTCATTTTCGCGAAGGGGGGATTGTTGCCAAAGTCTAGGTCTTTGGTTCCCAGGTAAGAGTCCTGACAGCGTGAGGAATGATTCTGACAGCGGCAAATGGCTTAAAACTGGCTATTTTAAAGGAAAGAGGCAAAAAGGGTTCTCCATTCCAGAAAGAGTAGTGGCACAAACTCCACAGCGATGACAAGTCAAGTCAGAATGAGAAGAAGAAGGCAGTCGACCACAAGCCGACCATTAGTCAAGAGGGACCGAAACAAAAGTAATTTTTTTCATCTCAACTCCCCAGGTGACCACCTGAGTCACTCATAGATCAGCAAATCCGCACGAAGTCTTGTCGAGGAAGGTCCCTGGCGGATACTTCTTATAGGCAAACTCACGTAATTCATTAAGGTTACCCTTATGGGAGAAGGAAATCTTTCTACACTAAAAAGAAAGTGACTGATAATCATTTTATGGACCGGCCAGGACCGTCATCAAAATCAAAACCTTTTCCTGAGCCTAGCTTCGAATCAACTCTTTTTTAATGGTATGGGAATGGCGCTTCTCTTAGATACCTTCTAGCGGGTTAGATACCTCTTCTAGCAGGCTTTAACGCCCCTCTCTCTCAGATTTAATAATGTGGAAAATGAGTTTTGGCTAGAACAAGAATTCTTTCTTCATTCTTGGCTCGTAGGTCACAAGGAGAAGGTCAAGCAACTTATTCTATTTCTTAGAATCGGGCACGGTACCTCAAATAGACCATTGAGCGGATCCCCTGATTCTGGTTTAGTAGGATCTTTTCTTGACACCGAAAGTACATCTTTGGGAACACCTAGACATCCATTAGTCAGGAATGTTGGGCACCCCGGCAAATCCACATATTTGGCAATGCTCCTTTCCTGAAAGCAATCGGACGGGTAGTTTAAGAAGAGCGAGAGGAAGGCCAGTACTCAAACATAAAGCTTTTACGCAGATCGGTAGACAAGAAGGCTTTAACGCAGGGAGATGGATGTGCGATTGTGAAAGAAGATTCTAGCAACATTCTTCCTTTTCCTCTTTCTGCCTCCACGCTACAACTCATTCTCCACTGTAGACGCTGGATGAGACCAGAAGGTAGTAAGCGAGCTATCCCTATCCATTCCGCTTTGTTAGTTCGTGATATCACCCTGTCCACTGCACTGACCGTGTTCCATCCGCTGACCCGAGGCAAAGAACTTCAAATCCATTTCGTGAGGAGGAGGAACCATGCTCTTAGTCGAACTGCTGCGGTTGTGTCTTGTGTCGGCCTTGGTGCCAGGAGCAGCACCGGAGACTTTAAAGGATCGTACAATTAAGTATCGTAGAAAGCCCCAAACCGGACCTATTATTGAATGCATGAGGAATGGAAGAACTGTCATGTTCGGTTGGTGAACTCAAAGTAAAGGGCCAAAAGGACGAGCAAGAGTTGGTCATTCAAGAAGCTTTGGCTAGCCAGCTTTACTTATGGAAAAAGAATAGAAGGAAGGGTCCATCCGTTTAAGAAAGGAAAGAAGGGAGGGCTTTTATATAAGCTTTCTAAAGTAATCGTGATGTAGAAGTCGGTACAGAGATGACAAAATGACTCCTAGATCAGTCCCATCCAGTCCTGAGAGAAGGGCCCTTTCTCCTTGGTTAATGACCCCTCTTGACCAAACAATTGAGGAACTTTCATGCTCTTTGTTTAACGCGGGCGGGCAGGCCGAACAAAGACCCCGACTAGAAAAGAAATTCGAGCAAGGAGCCATGTCCCAATCGGCCTTCAGGTCGAAAGGCACATATGGGAGTAGCTCCCCGGATCCATCATCCTCGAGGAGGAGGAAAGAGAAGTCCCATTTTTGGAAGACTATGGATTGATCTAATCTGCCTACGCGGGAAGCCTTCTCCCTCTCAGCTTGTATTCGATATTGACTTTTTTAGATAGATGCCCAGGTTTAGATTTAGAAGATGACATGAACCTTCCCCTTCTTGCATTAGGATTAGTACTAAGAGCCCATTCGTTCACAGCGAGAACAGCTCCTTCTCTTCCGAGTTGGCCTGCAGCTCCTTTTGTGGCAGTCGAATTCTTCCTTTAAAGAGTCAATTCCCAAAAAAGAAAAATGCCATTTCATTTTTCTTCTTTTTTGTCTAATCAGTGAAATCTGGTTCAGGAAAGGGGGGACTCATGTAATATTTATATTAGAGAATAGTTGGCATCATTGAAGACCGTGGGCAATCCGTTTCTGGGCATGAGCTCAGTTCAGGAACTTTCTTTCCTCCAAGTCTTATTGCAGCGAAGGTAATCCGGTAATCTGTATTTGACATACCCTAGGTTGAGTTACCCTCTTGTTTGAGGAAGATGTGACATTAGGTCTAAAATACTATATTATGCTACCTCTCCCCCAACCCCAGCTATTGAGGAATCTAGCATCTTCTAACCGCAAGGAGCTATCCAGCCACAGCACCTTCTACCCGCAAGCGGGAGGGCCTCCTCAGCTATTTATTCGCGTAAATGGAGAAACCCAAGGGGATGAAGAAAAGCGCTAACAAAGATTTTTCGCCCGCCCCAGTAATCACGTCATTGGAGCCCCTTCCTGGCCTCTTCGACATATGAATATGCCTCGCCTCGAAGAATAAGGAAGAATCATCTAATGCCAATCCCTATGAGAAATTCCGGTTGACTAAGAACCTCGTGGAATACTCCTTTTTTACGTTGCAACCACCACAAGTAGTCTTCCCCCAATCCAAAGCGAATCTCTGCTCGGCTTTCAAGAAAGTGCTACTTATAGCGATGGCAGCAGTCTCGGTCTCCCCAAGCAAGTTAGTTAGCCTGGGGCACGCCAACCGACTTACATGCATCGATCGTTCTCTGTGCTGATGTGATCCTAAAGTAAAAGTCAAGTAGGGACTTGACTTTATAAAGGCATTGACTTTAGAATGAGTTCCTAGGCTTCTCCTTTTGCGAAACGTCCTCCCTCTGGAATGGACCCAAGAGGGTGGCTGGCAAACCTCGGAACGTGCCACCTAGAGGCCTTCCCTAAGAGGGTATCCGGCTCACTCGTATGCCATTAGGGTCTCCGGGTTCCTTCGTAGTCCCCTAGTGGATTGGTTCCGAGGACGTAAGCTACTTAGACTGAACTTCACACAAAAGCTATTTCGAACATAACCAACGCTAGCAGGTATTAAAAGACACTGTCCTTCTTCGAGTCTCCTCCGCCCACAGCCATCGATGCCCGCCTCCTCGTACTTCTGTGCTGCTACCGCTTGGTTGAACTAGACACCAACGATCCTAATAATTACGATAGCAGCTATTACCATTGGAACGCAATAGGTAATTGATAGCCTGGTTCACCCCTTTTGCTAACTTCCTACCTCCCTAAAAACTTCTTTAGCTTCGAAAGTTGAGATAAAGGACGATTCGTAGCATCTATCTAAGCTTGCGGACGATTCTCTTTATTGTCGGCGTAACGACTGCTAAAAACATCCTTTTTTTACGATTCGGCGACACTTTTTGCGATGAGGCGATGCAAGGATTTTGACAAAGGTACCTGAGTAGACTTCTCCTCTGTGGGAATACCAGGCAATCAAAGATCTACGATTCTCAAAAAGTCTGTTTTCAGTATGTAAGGACATCCTAGCGCTTCGCCCCTTTGCTCAGTATGGTACGCTACGGTTTGTTCGGTACGCTAGGAACAGGCTTCCCGAAACCATTGATTAGAATGTTCCTGAGGCGGGCAGCCAAGGTAAGCTCCTGCTTAGCGCATTGACTAATTCAATTTGGACTAGCCTAGTGGCACAATAAAAAGCAGATTTGCCTCAACAAGTCGTGTAGGAATCCGGGGAAATCTGTCCTAAAATGCGGTTTGTCTCTCCACCACTTGATGTGGGGTTATCTGATAATATCAGCATAATAGAAAGAATCAGCTATTGGGTAGGCACTCCTAGCAGCAAGATAGGTTGTCTTTGCTCCGCTCCTGGGGCATACCCTAAAGAAAGGTGCCCCGACAATCTAAATATTGAGTACCAAAACTGGGATGACCAATCGATGGATAGGTGGGAATATGTAACTCTTTTTTGACTATGGTAGCGACCATTTCCTTTGAGGATCGAGACGACGTGACATACTATTGACAACATTAATCATAGGCATTGACTTTGAAGTAGGAATCCGATTCCTTGTGGTACGGTACTCCACCTTGCGGGGGCCCCTCCCATACGAAGAAGACCTAAATCCATACCTGGGATCTTTCTTTCCTAAATCCATTTACCTTGCTAGCCTAAGGCTTAAGAGTTATCCCTTCTAACCAAAAGGAAACCAAGGAAAGCAGTCAAGCCGAAACCAGTGCCATCCTCAAATAACCCAATGGGCGTACGAATATCTGCTTCGAAAGGACCAAGAGAGTCTTTATTGATGCTATTCTTCGCATCTCGAGAGAAGCAGTCGATTAGTGAGCATCCCATCTCATAAGGAAAGCCTTAAGGCCCTAGCTTGGTTGCGGGGGAGAAGGACTAAGGATCAGTCTAATGGGACCTAGAGGAGATAGAAGCTGTAGTTAGTGAGTTGCCGGCTGAACTGCTGACTCTAGAAATGACTTATCTTATTAAGTTAAGAGTAGCCTAGCAATGCTCAAAGATCTCGCCTAGCGGGAAGGATTGCTGCTAGATTCTATACCAACGCATTCTCTCCATCAAAGAAGGAAAGTCGAATCGCAAGGGTACGAAACATAGCTATGAAAAGCAATCCACCCAATCTCGCTGGTAAGGAAAAACTACCAGCTTCTTCAAGTTGAAAAACCCTTCCTTTTCTATATCCTCTTCCTATTCTAGATGGGATACTATCTCCTCTTCTTCTTTTGATTCTTTCTGTTTCTGTTCACTTGAGCTAATTCTTTACTTGCTTTCGAGCTAACTTGGCTTGGTGCCGGGAATGGAATCACAGCAAGAGACAGGGCTAATGGTTGGTTCTGTCTACTATATTTATTATGATTGATATCTTCGAGGCGCTTCTTCTCTCCCTTAAGAGGCGGGATAAGAAAGAGAGAGAGCTCGTGGAAGACTTTAAATTGAAATATCTGTTAATTTCTTCTTCAATTGATTCCTAACAGGATTGGCAAATGTCACTGTGCGTAACACATCTAATTGGAAGTGGAATGAAGATAATGCGCTTTACTCTTTCATTTGTAGCTGGATTACCCCTTGGGTTGGGCTAACTTGAATCTGTTCTGTTTAGTTTTTCACTAAGCAATAGCAATTGCCTTGATTACTTATCAAATCGAATTTACATTCTTTAATCACTTTCTCTCCCCGATCTTATTTGCTTTGCTTAGTAGCAGCCGTGGAAGTCACAGTAGTTGTTGCAGAGTAAGCTAGAAGATGACCAATCCCACCCCATCATGATTGGTGGCGACTCGGATGGCATATGATTAACTAGCGCAGGAGAGAGAGTTAGCCTTGGCTTTGGCTACTTTACTTTACTACGACTACGCTATTCAAAGCAGAGAGAAAGTTCTTCGGATTTGATGCTTTCTTTTCTGCTTAACGCCCTCGCACCTTGAATCTTTCTACTCCGGCTACAGAGCCTTCTAAATCTCACTCTGCTTAAGACCTTAAGACCAGTAATGCCGACTCTGATCGTTCCTGGGAAAAGAAAATACTAGTTCTATTCTTCGATCTCTCAAGTGAGAAGATCAGGGTGAAAGAAGAGAGGCAAGTCTCATTCAATTGTCAAAAAGCAAGTCTCACCCCAGGGGTACTTTACTAAGCATTGAACTTCTAGCTATTCTTCCCGAAAGAGTGAAAATAACTCTCCTCCTCGCTTACCTTGAGCCTTCCACTCCTACTTCTAGGTTAGGCCGACAAGACTTCCAGCGCGCTTACTCCTTCAACGGCAACTGCTGCTAAGACTGCTTATTCCTTGTTCACATTCGACCATGAGTTCAGAGTTGACAAGAGAGAGGGCGTACTTTTATTATGATTGATAGGCGGACTTCACTCCCTTTGAGCTAACAGCCAGGAAGAGTTCACATTCAACTTCCTTACCTTAAAAAAAACCATGAGCAGAGTGCCGCCGAGAGGAATCTCCGTTTCTTCTTATTTAATCATTCCCATAGATTGCTAGTAGTTTAGTTCCATTCGTTCGCTTTAGAAAGGCTCTAAAGCGCCCCTGGTCTTTCTCACCTTGGGCTTGAGCCTGGTATTTCCTTATTATAGATAAGGCACGCACAGGTGATCTAATTAATGGACTAAAAAAACCTCTCCTCGGTGACACAGTACTGTAGGCTACGAAGCCAATCTCCAGTCGAAGGCTACGACATAATTCACTAGTTATTCCAGATGCTCGCCAAATCTGAAAAAAACCGGAAGTTATTTGTATTCCTCGGAAACCCCCGCCCACATCACCATTCAATATTTCTTGACCTACTATTGGCCAAACTACCTGGGCACTGGGTCCAATGTGAGTAGGATCACTTAGCCATGCTTCATAATTGGAAAAACGGGCACCATGGAAGTACATGCCACTCAGCCAAAGAAAGATAATGGAGAGTTGACCGAAATGAGCACTAAATACTTTTCGGGAGATCTCCTCCAAATCACTGGTATGACTATCGAAATCGTGAGCATCAGCATGTAGATTCCAAATCCAAGTGGTAGTATCAGGGCCCTTAGCTATTGTTCTTGAGAAATGGCCGGGTCTGGCCCATTCCTCGAAAGACGTTTTTATAGGATCCCTATCCACAACAATTTTCACTTCTGGTTCCGGCGAACGAATAATCATTAAGTCCTCCTCTTTCCGGACAACACATACAAAGAGACCCGCCAACAGTCAAGTTTTTAGTGAACCTCTGAAAAATAGATATTTTATTTATGATTATTCCCTTTCTTTCCTATCTCCCATCCATCTATTTTATTTAGTTATTCACTAGAGCAATTATGATATTGAAGTCGATCCGAGGCAAGTGTTCGGATCTATTATGACATAACGATTAGGTGCCCAAGGGACCCTTTTACCTTGCAAAATCCTTTCCTGGCGTGACGAAAAAACTATTTTTTTGCGCAACCTAAACCTAGTGTATTTATATCTGAATGAAGGTATAAATACCTATATGGATCTACTTCCATGGAACATAATATCTTATTACTTTATTACAAATCGCAAGATCATTCATTAGAATTAATAAGATAAAATCATTCCGATATCTTATCTATATTTAGTATTTTTTATTAGCTTTACTTTATTAGTTCTATTCTATACTGTATCCATATCATTTATCCCTATGAGATACCGTACAAAATATAATGCAGAAGGAAGAGATATAATGAAATTCTTGATTAGATCCTCTCATAGGAACGATTTATTTTATTTGATTGATGGATCCAACAACCAAACCCATTTTTTTTTAATGAATTAAAAAAGAGAGTGGTTTTATTCGAAGCGCTTCGTGATTTTCAACCAATTATGTGCTTCAATATAATTACCTGGAGTAAGCGCTATAGCTTGTTTCCAATACTCAGCAGCTTGATCGGACCAAGCTTCCGCAATTTCAGAATCACCCTGTAGAATGGCCTGTTCTCCCCGGTCGGAATAGGTGGTTCCTTCAAAAGCTATCCAACAACGGCTAGGAGTCGAGTGGAAGGCCTCCAAACAACGCCGTGTGAAATCGAGCTCAAATCTGAAACCTCGAGATTCGGACCCACCTGCTCAATGTTCTGGGCGCCCAGAACATTAGCCCAGAACTGCAGCCTGGCAGCATGACCAATATGGATTCAACATGCGATAAAATCCAAATTCTAAGTCCAAATGCAGTGAAATTTGGCTCAACTCACCAGTAGGGGCTCAAGAACACACCCTCCAAATTTCAGCCAAAACGGAGTTCGACTCGATATCCAAAAGGTCCACACACTGAACCGGATTCACTTCTAGACCCTCCTGCATATGGATCCAGAAGTTCCAGCACTTAAGCAAATCTCAAAAACAGTAAGAATTCAGGGATTCCAACGAATCTAGCTCATGAAAAAGGGTCACAAACCTCCCAAATACAGTGATGGAACAATCCTAAACCTCTCCAAAGATCCTCACAAAGATCTGGATCCAAAAATCCAAGAAATTCCATCAATGACCAAAAAATTCAGCACTTAAGCAATTACTCAAAATCTGAGCTAGAACTCACCTTTGAATCCTCAATTCAGGTGGGAAGAACCTCCAACCCAGCAAGGAAAGAGGAAGGACCAATCTTCACTTCGTAATTCCAGCTCCCAAGAGATTGGATCCAAAAGATCAAAGGAAAAACCTAAGTTTCAGCTCAAGAACACAAGGGGTCCAGTAAAACATCAACTGTAAGCTTACATACCTGTCCAAATCGCAATTGGAAGGGTTCCATGTCTTCCTCTACGAGTCCTCTATCCAACAAACCAAGTTTCGTTGGATTTGGACACTCCTACACGGCACACGAGTACGAACACCACAGGTCGACGTTGCAGTTTCAGCAGGAAACCAAGATCTTCAATGGAGGAAGATGAAATTTGGGAGAGAAGAGAGGGTTTCCTTGCAAAATCCTGGGTTCACCATGAAGAGGGGAGAAAAAACCTCAGGGGAGGTCGTCCACTTCTCTTATAGACAAAGGATTTCGGTGCAATAAGCCTCAAGAACAGAATTGCTACTAGCCTGTCCTCAGCAGGAAAACCCAGATTCGGGCGCCCGAAACCCATTAAGTGGGCGCCCGGTTCTTCAGCCTGCACAAAACTGGAGCATCAGACTCTCCGCCGCGATCCGGTGCGCCCTAACCTGGTCCGGCGGATTTCACCAACCAATCGACACGTGTCAAGCGGATCGATACTCACGAGGTAGGATTTTCGGATCCACTTTCCGGGCGCCCGATACCAAATCCGGAATGGCTTAGCAGTTTTCAGAAAAGGAGCATTCAACATCTGGGCGCCCAAAACAAGGCTTTCGGGCGCCCGATAGTTCATACGCCCAAAACTTCAGTTTTGGCTTACTTCTGCGCTCCGAGTCCGTTTTCGCGTCTATTTGACGCCGAAACGACTCCGACTTGTCTCGACCTTCTCTAGAAGCGTCGAACAGTCTGGGATACTGCAGTCATTCCGTCAGTTAGGCCCCAGGAGTACTACACCTAGGCAATCTCAACCACAAATGATGGAAGATTGGCCATGAAATCTAGGGTTTGGCTTGCATGCATGCAAACCCTAGGTAGATTTGGGGCTTTTGCCATGAGAGGTTCTAAAAATATTTGGACCTTCGGGAATTGCAATTGAGGCATAGGAAATCATGTTAGAACACTTGATTTCAAGTATTGAATTGATTTAAGGGTTCATAACGAGTAACGAACCGTTTTCTTGTAGAAGCTTGGGTTGAAGCAAGAACTCAAGGCTTGGACACTTAGGGGCTTGAAGAATACAAGAATTTGAAAGCTCTTGAGGTGGGTTTGTGTTTACCGAAGTGATTAGGTCACTTCCATGTCTAGGGTAAATATCTATTTAAAAATAAAATGGTATGTGTTGTGAACCCTAAAACTTGCATGTTGGCAAAGGTAAAATCATGATAGGTAGAGCAATGAGCTCCTATTGCATGATATAGAATTCAAGTATAATTCAATTATCTATATTTGTTGCAGGGTTGCATGTATGATAGAACCTAGTGTTATTGAACATAGGTTGGAACATGTGAGGATAGAACCTAGTGTCATTGAACATAGGTTGGAACATGTGAGAATGAAACCTAGTGTCATTGAACCTAGGTTGAGAATGAGAAAGTAAACCTAGTGTTATTGAACATAGGTGAGACTTAGTGACTTGAACCTAAGGTCATGAGACTTAGGTTGGCAAGTGAAAAATGTGAACAACGGGATGTGCGACGATTTTGCTATCCCGGGTAGGCGACGATTTCGCTACCATGCCACGAGTTGGCGGTGTTGAAATAGGATGTGCGACGATTTTGCTATCCCGGGTAGACGACGATTTCGCTACCATGCCACGAGTTGGCGGTGTTGAAATGGGATGTGCGACGATTTTGCTATCCCGGGTAGGCGACGATTTCGCTACCATGCCACGAGTTGGCGGTGTTGAAACGGGATGTTCGACGATTTTGCTATCCCGGGTAGGCGACGATTTCGCTACCATGCCATGAGTTGGCGGTGTTGACACGGGATGTGCGACGATTTTGCTATCCGGGGTATGCGACGATTTCGCTACCACGCCATGAGTTGGCGGTGTCGAGATGGGATGTACGACGAGGTTGCAATCCCGGGTATGCGACGAGTTTGCTACCCATGCCATGTAATGGCGGTGTTGAGATGGGGTATGCGACGATTTTGCTATCCCGAGTATGCGACGAGTTCGCTACTCGAACTAGGAGGTGACGAGTTCACTCCTTGAATGTTGGAACCCTTATGGTAAGACGGCGATTCCGAAACCATAAGTAAATGACAAGTAATTGAACTTAGTCAATGTGAAATATAGGATGAACCTAGGAGAGAATGATAATTTACATTTCATTTGGTTGCATCATTTATGTTTATTTACAAGCATGTAAATAATTGTTGCATAGTTATTTGTGATCTAACTTATGCATATGGTGTTTCTTTGGACCTGGTGGGTCGAGCTTCTCTCTTGGGTGGCCTTACCCATTGGGAACTATGTTTATAGTTCTCACCCCACGTTTTCCAGGTCCTTCCGCGAGTGAGGCGGCGGAGCGAGGCAAGGGTTTGGCTCTCTAGATAGCGGCCCTTCCATTTTGGTGATATATAGAGTTGTACCCCTAGTCTTGGACTTTGATAGTATAGGGGATTTCCATTACATGTATGAAACTTATGTATTCCATAGTTTTGGAACATGGTGTATGGAATGAAAAGAAAGAAAAGAAAATTTTGGGCATGTATAAATGTGCAATGTGATGTAATAGAAGTAGAACTTCTTTATGTTGATGCTTTCCTTGTGCAACTCTTGTACTCCGTTCCTAGTTGGAACCTCGTGGATAAGCTTGTGTTGTGACGCCTTGGGCGGGTAGAAGAGGCTCTATCCGTTCGGCGGGTCTGGGGCATGCGCCCGTGCAGTTATCCTTTCCACCTAGTTGGTGTTAAAGGCCCGGCGGGGCGTGACAATATATATATATAGAATTAGGCTATTATACTATTAATAGCATCAAATCATCAGTGCTATTAGGTTTCGGCCCTTGGATGAAAAAATATGCGGTTAGGATGATAATGGTCCCCGGTTAGGTTGTGTCACAACCCGCCGTGCCTTAACACCAAGTAGGTGGAAGGACAAACCGCACGAGCGCGTGCCCCAGTCCTGCCGAACGAACAGAGTCTCTCCTACCCGCCCAAGGCGTCACAACACAAGCATTTCCACGATATTCCAATTAGGAACGGAGTACAAGAGTTGCGCAAGGAAAGCATCAACATAAAGAAGTTCTACTTCTATTATATCACATTTGCACTTTTATACATGCCCAAATTTTCTTTTCCTTCGTTCCCATTCCATACATCAAGATCCAAAACTATGGAATTACAAGTTGTATACATTTAATAAAAACCCCTAGGCTACCATTGTCCAAAACTCGGGTACAACTATACATGACACCAAAATGGAAGGGCCGCTATCTACAGAGCCAAACCCTTGCCTCGCTCCGCCGCCTCACTCGCGGAAGGACCTGAAAAATGTGGGGTGAGAACTATAAATATAGTTCCCAGTGGGTAAGGCCACCCAAGAGAGAAGCTCGACCCACCAGGTCCAAAGAAACAACATAAGCATAAGTTTGATTTCAATTAACTATGCATACAAATATTTACATGCTTGTAATTAAACATAAAGGATGCAACCAAATAATTTGACAACTTTTATTTTCTCCTAGGTTCATCCTATATCTCACATTGTCCAAGTTCAACTACTTTTCATTTATTTATGGTGTCGGAATCGCCGCATCACCAATTTGGTTCTCAACCGAAGCGGAATCGCCGCAAGTATTGGGCACCGGGCAATGGAATCGCCATCCCCATCATGGTCCCAATCTCCAAAGAGTGAAATCGCCATCTCTTTATTCGGGTAGCGAAATCGCCACATACCCGGGGTAGCGAAATCGCCGCATACCCCAATGTGTTCACTTTACACAATATAGTGTTGGGCACCGGGCAATGGAATCGCCATCCCCATCATGGTCCCAACCTCCAAGGAGTGAAATCGTCATCTCCTTATTCGGGTAGCGAAATCGCCGCATACCCGGGATAGCGAAATCGCCGCATACCCCAATTCGTTTCCGCCATCACGTGGCTCGGGTAGCGAAATCGCCGCATACCCGGGGTAGCGAAATCGCCGCATACCCCATTGTTCACATTTCACACTTGCCAACCTAAGTTCAATGGCCCTAGGTTCAAGTCACCAAGTCTCACCTATGTTCAATGACACTAGGTTCCAATCTCATGTTCCAACCTGTGTTCAATGACACTAGGTTCCAATCTCATGTTCCAACCTATGTTCAATGACACTAGGTTCCAATCTCATGTTCCAACCTATGTTCAATGACACTAGGTTCCAACTCATATGTGAAATCACATAACAAGTATAACTAATAATGAAATACTTGAATTCATTAACATGCAAGATGAGCCCATGGCTCAATTCATCATGATTCTCATTTTGCCAACATGCAAATTCTAGGGTTATATACTCTTACACCATTTTAATTCCAAATGGTTATTTACCCTAGACATGGAAGTGACCTAATCACTTCGGTAAACACAAACCCACCTCAAGAGCTCCCAATTCTTGAATTCTTTGAGCTCCTAAGTCTCCAAGCCTTGAGTTCTTGCTTCAACCCAAGCTTCTACAAGGAGAATGGTTCGTTACTCATTACGAACCCTAAATTCCATTCGTTTCTAGAAATCAAGTTTTCCCACATGATTTCCTATGCCTCAATTACAATTTTCGAAGGTCTAAGTATTTTTAGAACCTCCCATGGCAAAAGCCCCAAATCTACCTAGGGTTTCAATGCATGCAAGCCAAACCCTAGATTTCATGGCCAATCTTCCACCATTTGTGGTCAAGACTGCCTAGGGTTTCTACAAACCTCATATCAAAGGATTAAATCCAAGATTTAAACCCTAAATCACAAGAACTCACCTCAACACCCAAGCTCCCTAGCTTCTTCTTGCACCAAGAAGCTCCAAATCCACCTTAGAAGCTTTTTTCCAAGGTCAAATCCTTCACTTCTCCAAGCTTTGGAGAGATCTCTAGAGAGAGAAAGTGAGGGAGATGGGGAGGGAAAGTGAGGAAGATGAAGAGAAATGAGGGAGAGGGCTTCAACCCTCATTACATAGCTCCCCACCACGTGAAATTACCAAACTGCCCTTTACTAGGCATTCTGCTTCAGCCGGGTCCGGATCCCACGAACAGGGTCCGGATCCGAAGCCAGCTTCCACCTTACAGACTACGCAGGCCGGGTCCGGACCCCACAGCCGGGTCCGAAACCCGTGAGCAACTCAGCTCAGAAAACAGCTCGGGTCCGGACCTGGGCGTCCGGGTCCGGACTTTAGCTGTTTCACAGGACTTCATTGTCCGGACCCCAAGTCCCGGGTCCGGACCCCGAGAGCAACTTGGCTCCAGTTCGGGTTTTTCCAAAAATTCAAATTTTTGGTTTTGCGGGACTTTAACTCACTCCCGATCATTCCAAAACCCTCGGAACTCAATTTCACATTAGCCCTTACCAGCTTTCTCCGAACTTTATCCAATTCGGTAAAGTTCGGTATAGTGCACCGAAATTCGGAGTACTACATTCCTCCCCCCTTAAAGAGAGTTTCGGCCGCGAAACTAAAACCGTACCTCAGTTGGAACCAGCGAAGAGATAGGAAAAACGCTCCTTCATCGAGCTTTCAAGTTCCCACGTAGCTTCGCGCTCGTCATGATTCGTCTATTGTACCTTGACATAGGGAATCAGACGGTTTCGCAATTTCTTCACCTCGCGATCCATGATACACAAGAGAAATTCCTCATAAGTCATATCCTCATGAAGCTCAATTGGTACATACTCGAGGACATGCGCCGGATCATACACATATTTGCGGAGTGTCGATACATGAAACACATTGTGTATTCCCGCAAGTTTTGGCGGTAGGGCAAGCCGATACGCCAAAGATCCCACGCGCTCTAAAACCTCATAGGGCCCAATGTAGCGGGGACTCAACTTACCCCGTACTTTACCCCTCTCATGGGCGACACTTTCAAGAATACGCGGTCGCCCACCGCGAACTCCAAGTCTCGACGGCGCCTATCCGCGTAGCTCTTTTGCCTTGATTGTGCCGTAGCTAAGCGTTCACGTGCCAAGCGGACCTTTTCCTCCGCTTCACGCAACACATCTGGTCCTAAGACCCTTCTCTCGCCGATCTCACTCCAATGAATAGGAGAACGGCATTTCCTTTCATACAAGGCTTCAAATGGTGCCATACCGATGCTAGATTGATAGCTATTATTATTAGCGAATTCAGCCATCGGCAAATGAGTAGGCCATGCACCCTTGAAGTCCAACACACACGCTCGCAGCATATCCTCCAAAATCTGAATTGTCCTCTTCGATTGACCGTCAGTTTGAGGATGAAATGCCGAACTGAAATCGAGCCGTGTACCCAAAGCTTCTTGCAAGCTTTTCCAAAAATGCGATGTAAAACGGGGATCTCGATCTGAAACTATTGAGGTCGGGACCCCGTGTAACCGCATAATCTCGTCCAGGTAGACTTGTGCTAGTTTGTCTCCCGACCAAGTGGTGTGAATTGGCAAAAAGTGTGCTGACTTTGTCAAACGATCCACCACCACCCAAATCGCATCGTGGCCACCTTGTGATCGAGGTAGACCCACCACGAAGTCCGTTGCTATATTCTCCCACTTCCAAACTAGAATGGGCAACCCTTGCAATTTTTCTGCTGGAAATCGACGCTCGGCCTTCACCTGTTGGCATACCAAGCATTGTGCCACGAAGCGCCCAACATCAAACTTCATCCCCGGCCACCAATAATGCATTTTAAGATCTTTGTACATTTTGGTGCCGCCCGGGTGAATCGCATAGGGAGAAGTGTGAGCTTCTTTCAAGATCTCCCCACGAATGTCCTCGACTTTAGGCACGCACAATCGATTTCGGAATCGAATGGCGCCCTGCAAATCCACATGAAAGTCACCGGCGCGTCCACCCTCGATAGCACTCTGCACCTTTTGGAGTTCCGGATCTCCGGATTGCTTTTCTTTTATTTGCTCCAACAAGGTCGGCCAAACTTCGAGATTCATGAGTGTTGCGGGGACGCCCGGGGCCACGACTTCCAAGTCAAACTGGCCCATTTCCTTGATCAACGACATCTGTCCCGTCATCTCTATTGCAAAGTTCTCCACGGATTTTCGACTGAGCGCATCGGCCACCACATTGGCTCTACCAGGGTGGTACAAGATGGTTAAGTCATAATCCTTTATCAACTCCAACCATCTCCGTTGCCTCAAGTTCAATTCCTTTTGAGTGAATAAATACTTTAAGCTTTTATGATCCGTGTACACTTCACAATGTTCCCCGTACAAGTAGTGTCTCCACAACTTAAGCGCGAAGACCACTGCTGCAAGCTCTAGGTCATGGGTGGGGTAATTCAGCTCATAGCTCTTCAGCTGACGAGAGGCATATGCTATCACCCGCCCTCTTTGCATAAGCACACACCCAAGACCGCGCCGTGATGCATCACTATACACCACAAAGCTCTCCCCGCAACCGGCAAGGCGAGAATCGGAGCTGAAGTCAACCTTTCCTTTAGCTCCTTAAAGCTTTGGTCGCACTCCTCGCTCCAAACATATTTGGCTCCCTTGCGGGTAAGACGCGTTAGTGGACCGGAGATTTTTGAAAATTCCTCCACGAACCGCCGATAATACCCCGCAAGACCCAAAAAGTTTCGCACCTCCGTGACATTGGTCGGGCGAGGCCAATCCTTGATTGCCTCGACTTTCTTAGGGTCCACCGATACTTCGCCCTCGGAAATCACATGACCCAAGAAAGCGACCACACGAATCCAAAATTCGCACTTCTTTAACTTGGCGAACAACTTGTTCTCTCGAAGAACTCGAAGCACAATCCTTAGATGCTCTTTATGTTCCTCGTCACTCCGAGAGTACACAAGAATGTCATCTATGAACACTACCACAAATCGATCCAGTAGTGATTTAAATACACGGTTCATTAAATCCATGAACGCCGCTGGGGCATTTGTAAGCCCGAAAGGCATAACCGTGAATTCATAGTGTCCATACCGCGTCCTAAACGCGGTCTTATGCACATCCTCCGGTTTAATCTTCAATTGGTGATAACCGGATTGCAAATCAATCTTTGAATACACCCGAGACCCTTGCAACTGATCAAACAAGTCATCAATACGGGGCAACGGGTACTTATTCTTGACGGTCACCTTATTCAACTCACGATAATCCACACTTAACCGTAGCGAACCGTCCTTCTTACGCACAAATAGGACAGGGGCTCCCCAAGGTGACACACTTGGCTTTACGAAACCCTTGTCGAACAAATCTTGTAGTTGTGCTTTCAATTCCTTTAGCTCCGCCGGTGCCATTCTATACAGAGCTTTAGAAATCGGTGTTGTCCCCGGGAGTAGGTCTATCACAAACTCAACCTCCCGATCCGGTGGTTGTCCGGGTAACTCTGCCGGAAACACATCCGGAAACTCTTGGACCACAGGAATGTCCTCTAGCTCCAACACCTCCTTTCGGTCATCCACAACCGTCGCTAAGTAAGCAACGCAACCGCTAGCAATGAGTTTTCTTGCTTGCGACGTGGACACCAACGAGGCAAAGAGCGAACTCTTGCATCCACGGTACACAAACTCCTCGTGCCCGGGTTCTTGAAATTTTACTATCCGACTCTCACAATCGATAGTAGCGTGATATTTAGAGAGCCAATCCATTCCTAGGATTAAGTCATACTTGTTCATTCGATTCAATACCAGCAAATCAGCTGGCATAATCCAGTCTCCAACCCTCACTGGACAACTAACACACGCCTGATGCACACAAAAGGAATGCTCTGGCACTTGCACAGTTCTTGCATGCGTGGCTTCTACTATTTTTATTCCATGTGTAGTAGAAAATGATCGAGCAATGAATGAATGCGATGCTCCGGTATCAAACAAAGCTCTACATCGAATGCCATTAACCAACACAATACCTGCCACGATGTCATCCGGGGCAGAAGGCTCTTCCACCTGTGAGGCAAACACACGACCACTCGGCGTCGGCCGCTGTCCCTCAACTGGTCTCGGTGGCGGAATACGGCCTGCCAACATCGCCGCGGGTGGGATGCCCGCAAGCTGCCTCAGTGAGGCGAACGCCGATGCCGACGACGGTGCCCGGTCATCACCCATCGGGCAATCAAACCGCATATGTCCCGGCTGTCCGCACTTATAGCACCGGCCCTCACGGTAATCACACTGCTGAGGTCGGTGGGGGCCGCTGCAAATCGGGCACCGGCTCAAGGGTCGATTCTGCTGAGACCCTCGAGATCGGTTCTGCGACTGCGAGTGCTTCGGAGGTCGTTTGGAGCTAGACTGACCACCCGAGCCACCCGCCGGACGCTTCTTTCCTTTCTCTTTCTCCTTTTCTTTCTCCCTGTCCCAAGATTCGCGCTCCTCGCGCGCACACGCATTTCTGTGCTCCACCCAAAGAGCACGATCCAAGACCTCCGCAAAGGTCTGCAGCTTGAAGGTGTGAACCGCCCGAAAGATCTCCGGTCGTAGCCCGCGCACGAAGCAATCGACTTTGTCCAATTCTCCGCGGACCACGTGCGGAACACAATTAATAATATACGAGAACTCCCTCTCGTACTCCCGCACGGTTCGATTTCCTTGCTTCAACTTGCGAAACTTCTCCTGAAGCTTCCTTTTCTCACTATCGGGGAAGTAGGCGGCGAACACCGAACCCCGAAACTCCTCCCAAGTAGGTGGCGGAAGGCTAGAGAGTCCATCACGCTTGACTCCCTTCCACCACACATTCGCCGATCGCTCTAAACAATGAGCGGCGAGGTGTACCTTATCCCTCTCCAAGGTATACAGATTCTCGAAGAGCGTCTCCAACGCATCGATCCACGTCTCCACGACCCATGGATCCACGTTCTCCCCGTCGAAGGTCGGCGGGTTGAACCGCTTGAACGTCATGAGAGCCGCAAGTGCGCGCTCCCGCTCCGCATCCCCCGCCGCGGGATCGGGCCCCTACCAGAGGCCTCGCAGAAGGAAATGCACCCGACCCATCAGCCGCAATCGGTGGTGCGGGTGGCGCCACAGCCGGCGCCGGTGCCACTCCCTCTGCCGGTGCTGAAGCAGAGACCGGAGGTGCACTCGTTCTCTCCTCCCTAATCGCAGCCGCTTGCTGCGCCATCTCGTCCTGGAGCTTTTTAATCTGCTCCTCCTGTCGCTGCATGGACTCGGCCTATCGCCGAACCACGCCCAACAACTCGGTCAATTGTTCGCGAAGACCCGTGTCCTCGCCCTCCCCGAGTTGTTCGGGGGCCGCGCTGACCCCCCGAGCCCAGCCCTCGTAGGAGGCCTTCCACGTACCATTGTCTCATGAAAACACAACGATCTTGGTCAATTCATGACATTCAAGGTCATTTACAACATAACATTTCACGAAAATAAACGTGAACCCAATCTAGGCGAAAGTCACACAAGGGCTCTTATTCCCTTTACTCGGTTTCATGTTGTCGGCCGCCAACATGAACACTCTTGGTGAAGAATAAGACGCACCTCGAATCTACCTCTACTTACAATTAGAGGTATAAGGACATAACCCAATCACTTATCTTCCGCCACAATCAAAGATCTCGTCACTCACGAACCTACACTCCTAGGGTCTTTTTCCATCCTAGGGTTTCTTAAGTCCGTCTAGACCGTTTCTACGCTCTGATACCACCTTAGTCTGTCACGCCCCGCCGTGCCTTAACACCAAGTAGGTGGAAGGACAAACCGCACGAGCGCGTGCCCCAGACCCGCCGAACGGACAGAGTCTCCCCTACCCGCCCAAGGCGTCACAACACAAGTGAAAGATAGAGGGTAGCCCTAGGATCTATCTAGAGTATATCAATCACCTAGAGGGGGGTGAATAGGTGTATAAACAAAAATCACAAATCTCAATGCGATAAAGTAATACGGAAAATAAAATCAGCACACCGAGATTTACGTGGGAAACTCCACATTGGAGAAAAACCCACGGGACCAACACGCGAAAAAACAATCCACTAAGAGTAAAGAATTACAAGGTGATTACCGACTCCACGGACTTAACCTCTCCCTTCTCTTCAGCGGATCACGCGCACCAACGGGTTGTCCACGCCCCACGTCCGAATCCACGGACGCCACGCCTCGAATCCACGAGACGCCCAACTTCGAATCCACGAAGCCTTCAACACGTCGAATCCACAACGCTCACTCGAATCCACGCGCGCACTCCATCCGGAGCAAGAACAATAAAGTTGATGATGGTTTATTGCTTAGAATATCATGAAAGAATTGTGGGAATAGTCTCTAAGCAATTCTCAAATTGATTCTAAAAGAATATTAGGAATTAGGGCACCATGAATCAATTTGAGAGAAGCTTGATGTAGAAGATGAGAAAAACGGTTACCTATAAGCTTCTAGGGTTTCTAAAAGATAATCTATGCTTAACCACGTTTTAGAGACACCCCCACATCTTATTTATAGGTTTAGAAGCAATCCGAAATAGATTAGGATTAAAAACAGTTTTTAGAAAGGTTTGGAAACAATCCAATTTCGACTAGGATTGAAAACAGATTTTAAAACGATTTGGAATCAAATAAGGATTGCAAAAATGATTTTAAGAAATCTACCATCTTATTTTTAGGTTTGGGAGATATTAGAAACAGAGTAGGATTGAAAAAATAACTTTTCAAAAATTCGCGACGGGTCGGGGTCCGGACCTTGGATTGCAGGGTCCGGAAGGGTCCGGAGCCACTCTGCAAAACAGTCTGGGGTCCGGACCTCAGCTCTCAGGGTCCGGACCTCCGCCCTCAGGGTCCGGACCTCATCCCTCAAGGTCCGGACCCTCCCTGCGTGACAGCCAGGGAGGCGTACGGGTTCCGGACCTCACCACAGGGTCCGGATCCTGGAAGTTGGAAAACTTATTTTTTATATTTTAAATCAATTTTTATCCATTCTAATGTCTTCCAAACACTTGTAAATGTTTATAAATCATCATCAAGATTATTTAAACTTACCAAGCATCGTGAATTCAAACGTTGAGTCTTCGAGTCTTCAATCTTCGTCTTTTCTTCTTTAAACCTTCAAGACTCCGACTCACTTCACGAAATATGCCAATATAAAATCCGTAACAATCTCCCCTTTGGCAATTTCGTGACAAAACCCAAAATTACATAAAACACTCACGATGCTTATCTCTCCAAAATTGAAATTCATTGCCATCACCAAAACAATGAACTTCTCGCGTGAAAGATCCAAATAAAATTCAAAATTATAATTTTGTAACTCCTAAAAACAAACTCTATGACTTAGACAAATATGGAGTCTTGAAGTCTTGAAAGACCTGCAAAAAATTTTCATCCTCCACGAACAAAGTTAGTAGAAAAAATATATCTAAATATATCTAAATCTTTCCCCCTTTGTTCATGCGTCTAAGTTCATCACCTCTCTCCCCCTTTTTGTCAAAAATTGCCAAAAGAAAAACAGCCAAAAATAGAGAGAATTGAAAGAAATTAAATAAAACACAAGTTCAAAACATTTTTCAATTTTGAAACTACTTGTGATAAAAACGTCAAACATTGTTAGTGCATGAGGAGTATAAATTCACATTGACTTCTTTCAATCCCTATTAATTTTATAAGAATTAAGAACTTTACTACACAGTTACCATAATGTAGATAAAATATTACACGATTCCTTAATTCATATAAACTTCAAAATCAAGTCATCAAAAATAATCTAAAGACTCAAAAGCAATCAAGATGTAAACGGATTATGAAGATGACTTAAGGGATTCATCAAAGAGACAGAAATTGTCGCATAAACGTTCAAATTTGAGATAAAACAAATATCGCACAGGGGGTGGCTCTTTGAGCATCTTTCATGTATGTGGACCACCTTATAACACCGAAAAATAAATTTTGTGACACATTTTTTTTCTTTGCAAGCTTTTGCATTTATATATTTTTTTTCGGATATGCAATTCAATTCTCATGTGGTAGCTGCACACACTAACCGGACGACCGGGGTGGTAGCTCTTTCCTCCATGTGGTGGTAGTTTTCACACTCCTTTTAGGATGTAACTCTTTCCACATCTTTCAAAGCATATGAGCATTCTTTTCTCAATATAATAATGACTCCCCCTCGCTTAAGCAATCTCTTAGTTGAAAGAACATGTGACAAATTTTAGTCCATAAGAGAATGACTATTCATCAAATTCAACACACACAACCGAGATAGGTTAGGCTCCTAGAGATTACACAAGATTACCTAAATTTGAATATAAGTATTAAGAATTCTCATAATAAATTATCTTCAAATATAATAAAAATAAAGTAAAATCGATAATTAATAAGAGATTAATTAGGAGTGAATGAAAGTGAACCTATTGATATTCAATGCACTATTTAATATTTTAATCATTCAAAGAATCTAAAAATCGTAACAATGAAAGCACCAAAACTTGTAATGCAATAAACAAAAGATATGCAATAGAAACCGATCAAAGCACTACACTAAGTCAAAACAAATTAAAACTTTAGAGAAGGAAAGATATCACCTTTCCGAACCCAAACTTGTCGGATTGTTGATTGTCTTGGTTTGTTGCATTTGGGCACCGATTGTTTTGACTTTTGATCAACCTTTGGTCTCACCATCGCATTCCGCTTTGGAGTATTTGAGTGTTGTGGCTTTGATTTTCGGTTGACCTTGGGTACTCGACCTTTTTGATGTTGCATTTGAATCCGTGGGGGATGTCGAGTATTGGATGATGTCGATAGAAGTTTAGACGATGCCGGATGAGTCTTCTTATTTTCCTTCTTAAGGCATGTCTTCTTGATATGTCCTTTCTTTCCGCATCTATGGCATACTTTCTCTTTTATACTTGTTGAGACTTTGGGAATAGAATTTTTTATCTTCTCAACAAATGTCCGCTCATATCCAACACCAAGTTTGTCTGTTTGACCCAATCCGAGCATATCATCAAGTTTCTTTGAACCGGAGGAAAATTTTTGTATGTCGGACTTGAGTTGATGGACTTGTTTGGTCAAAACTTGATTAGAAACATGAATTTCCTTGTATTGTAGTTCTAGAAAGCCAACCTTTTCTTGATGCGATTTGATCGTTATCTCCGATTGGACTAGCTTCTCTTGGAGGATCTTATTACTTGTTAGAATTTGTTCCCTTTCCTCCGCAAGAGCTTTAGATGACTCTGTACGGCTTAACGCCGCGATCCGGAGACCGATTCTGGCGATCCAAAATGCTAAGTTCGATGTCTCGGCAGTGCTGAACGTAATGGCGTGATCCGTGTCAGCGTGCGACGCACGGATTAAAAGTTATTGCATCTTTATCGCTGATCGCTCGAACGATTTCGTTTGATGTTTTCGCGATCGAGTCCCCGTTTTCGCACCTTTTCGCGCGATTTCGAATCGCAGGGGCCTGGGAGGATATTGTTACTTTGGGGAGGGAGATGTGGCTGAGAGGGAGGGGTAGGTGGGGTTGGTAGAGGCATTTAATGGGATTTGACCCAACCCCCTCTCACTTTGCTTGGTCAAACACTCCATTCATTCTCACTTTCACACTCTCTCACTCTCTCTTCTCCCAGCCCTGGACCTGAGATCCTTCTCCCCTGCCCTTAGCCCCCTCTGCAGTGCTTCTCCGGCCGCCGCCGACCTCCCACTGGCCGGAGCTCCCCGGAATCTCTCTCTCTCTCCCTCTTTTCTCTTTTTCCTTCTTCTCCTTCTTCCTGAGGGTGTGCACCCAGGGGTTACCCACGCCGGAGCCCCCTGAGGTGGCACGACCCTCTGCGGCCGTCGCCCTGCCGCCGGGAGTCGCCGGGAGCCGCCGCCAGCCCCCTGCGGCCACGGCAGGAGCCACTGAGGGCCGAGGCTGGTGAGCCCGGAGCAGCGCCGCCTCCCACAGCTCAGGTGGGTGAGCCTCGTCACCCCCGTGAGCTCCGGCGCCGCCCCCTCCTTCCCCGGCCGTCGCCGTACCGCCGGAGCGCCGCCGCAGCCGCCGCCTGCTTCCGAGGAGCCACTAGGGTATCCTCTGCCGCACCTGCTCCACCGCCGCCACCCGTCGCCGTGCTTATCGCGGTCACCGGCCAGACGACGTCCGGCGACCCCCTCGTGCCGGCGCTCACGTCGCCGCCGGCCGCCGTCGCTGCCCGTTGCCGCGCCAACTTGCCCTAGCCAACCCGTGAGCTGGGGAGTCCCCTGCGCCGCCGCCGCCGCTTCCCGCCGCCGGCTAAGGTGAGCTCCCCCTTCCTTGAGACCCTCTCGGCCGACCCTGCCCGCCGCCGGCCCTGTTTGCCCGCCGGCAGCCGGCCGGAGCTAGTTGCTCCGGCCGGGGGGCTATTTCCTGTGGTTTTGGCCGCGCCGAGCTTTCCGGTGCCCCCGCTGGTCCCCGTGGTCCAGGAAGGTGAGCACGATGATCACGGCATCATGCTGATCATCATGCTCACCTCCGTTTTAATTTTTGCTTGAGCCTTTGTTGTTCGGCCCTTGTCGAGCTGTTTCGGTGCTCGCGGCGCTGTTTTTATGCTTTTTCCCGGCCTGCGACTTGCCCTGTCGCAGAGGGGCTGCGAGCACGGCCTCCGTTGAGTCGTTGCCTATCCGCTGGTGCTTGCGGGAGGTTGTGCGGATGAACGGAGCGCTCGAACGGCCTAATCTATGCTTGTTTAGTATGTATGTCTCGCTGTTTTTATGCTTTTTCCCGGCTCGCGACTTGTCCTGTCGCAGCGGGGCTGTGAGTACGGTCTCCGCGACGACGATACCTATCCGCTGGTACTTGCGGAAGGTCGAGCGGATGAACGGATTTCTCGATCGGCCTATTTTAGTGATTGTATGTATGTGTATGTTGCATGTTTGAGGACTTTGGCGTTTGTGACAGCGTAACGACGCTGTGGGCTGCGAGGGTAAGGTCTTGGAGGCCTTGTGGACTGGTTGTCCAACCCCCTCGCCCTTCGTGCGGTTTCGGACTTGTTACCGACGCGTTTTTCGATGAAATAATCGGCAAAACGCGCGTTTCTAGTTGTGCGACTCGCTCGCTGTTTTCGCAAGCGACTTGGCTTCGTCATTCAGCCTTGTTGGCTGTTCCTCAACGCTGTCCCGAAGTTCCGGGGACAGCGGTTGAGCGACGAAGGGTTCCGGTGCCATTTCGGCATTTTTCGGGAACCCGGGAGGCCTTTTCGGGTGCGTTTTTGGTCGTGGCACCCCGAGCTTGCGCTCGCTGTCCCAGCACTTGGTTTTGTGTATTTAGGGACAGCGAGGGACGTGTTCGACGTTCTAGTACCCCCTCTGGGGCTTTGTGTTGTTTAGGGATCGTCCCGGCGGTTTTCGGGCGATCCGTCGGGTCGGGATGTGAGAGCTTTATGTTTAGCGTCGACTTGGTGGACCTTGACCATGTGAGTCTTTCATAGGTTCCGTCGCTACCCCCGAGAGCCGTCGGAGTTGACTTGAGCGCTTCGTTAGGTGGGTACTTCGATCCGGAGTCGGTTCAGTGGACTACGGTGATACCTTTCTATCCTTTCCTTCGCATTTCGATTATTAGTTCACTTGACTCCCGTAGACTCTACTTATTTGCGTGCTTGGATAGTAGAGTAGTTATGGTTGCATGCCTGTTGAGACGACCTAGTCGGTCGAGGGTTATTGCCGTTGTTCCGAGCGATCCCCGTTGCGGTTTGGTAGTTGCTTCACGGCTCGTTGCCGTTCTGTGGATTGAGCATTTGCATCGATCGTCACAGCTCTTCTAGCACTTCACGTACACCCTCGGTCTGATCCACCGAATAGGGGTGTTCTTTTCCGGAAAAGGGTCGTTGAGTTTGTGCCGACCCGTGAGCCTTGACGCAGTGCGTCCAGAAGGTATGTGCCGAGTGTTGAGCAGGTGACAGTGCCAGGGATACGTCCCGGTGGCCAGATTGGGTTTATTTCGCTATTACCTCCATTGATGCATACACTAGATGATTACAGTAGCATAGCTGTTCAGTTTTATGTTAGACTCTTTTCTACATACGCTACTGTTTACCTTATCTATCTATCTGTTGACCCTCGCGCCGGTGTGTACACCTCGCCCTCGTCGGCTAGCGGTACCCACTGGGAGGGGAGACATGTTTACATGTTCTCACCCCCCGCCCTCGTTGTTGTTTTCAGGTGAGCAGGGTGGTGGGAGTCGGGACGAGGAGAGGCACGCATAGATAGTGTGCTAGTGACTCAGACTCGTGAGGCGTCCCCCGCAGATTTTGGTTATTACCCTATCTTTGACAGTGGACTAGACGTGGATGGGGTTCAGTTACATTTTGGATGTTTGTATGCATGCTTACTTTATGTTGTTTTAGTTAGTTCCTATATGTGTTGCATGCTTAGATTCTTGGTTGAGTACTCTACTAGTTATTTCATTTGTCGCACACTCTAGCTTTCTACCCCTCGTGGTAGCGTTTTCAAGTAAAAGGTTCTCGTGTGGGGAACAGTTTTCAAAGGGTTTTAAATGACTGAATCTAGGGTTTCAAAATGAAAGCTTCTGGGTAAGGAGCAATTTTATAGAATGATTGCTGTTTGTGCATCGCATCATCCTTCGCTTAAGGACCTGCTTAGACTCATACTGTTTAAGGATGACTAGCTGTATGAATCTTGCTATGGTTGTTGTTGGTTGTGTCGAATGAATAGTAGTTGTAATCCTCTCGTTATTGTTGTCCACGCCGTGCAAATACAGGGGAGGCTCTGTCCGTGTGTACAGTGATCCCTGTATTTGTGGCGGGTCTGTACGTGGCGCGGGCTAGACTTTCAAAAAAAAAAAAAAAAATTGGCACGCTTTTCCGCTTCTAAAACTAGCCCGGGGCGTGACAATTTACATTTGTATTTTCAATTATATGCATATGGTTTGCATAGATGCTGAGAAAGTTCTCCACCCATGCAACGTAATACAACTTCTAAAATTAAAATTAAATGTGCAAACATCTCTCGAACAATTACACTTCTGCAAAAAGCCTCTGAATTCTTACTTTTAAATCTCCCCTCTTCATGTACTAATACAATAATAAGGAAACAACATTGGTTTTCTAAAGATTTTTTATCATGTGTCTGCAACTTCTGTAGCGCAGAAACAACTCTCAACACTCTTAATGCAGCTACTAGAGCTTTACTAATGCTATAATATTCTTCTATTTTGAAGCTTTCTCCTCCTTTGATCATTACAGAAAGCAAGTTACCTTGAAAAGTGGAGTGCAAAACTAACGTTGCTCCGGCGGAAGGACCTATTACACTATGAAATCAGGTTTAAGGAAGCAGATTTGAAAACAGAGGAGTTTGGTGTCCATTTTCAAAATCTTGTGTCACGCCCCGGGGCCCCAGCGGAAGCCCACCCGGGCGCATGCACAGACCCGCCGTGCACACAAGCAACCCAAATGCACACAAGGCGTCTAAAATAATCATACAAGAAAGGAATAATACAAGTAATCCTATCATGATAATCAGAGCATACATACTAACAAGTAAAGCCTCGAGGTGAAAGTATGAAATACTATAAAAGAGTAAAGCTAAAACATAAGCTTAGTACATCAACACACCCAAAAAGGGAACATAGGGTAGTCTCTACAAAAGTGGTCGATACGAAAACACCTCCCAAATAAAATACAAGAAAGGTGCTCCACCTAGTCGCTAGCTCTCTCGCGATCTAGCTACTCGCAATGCCCTTGCCGCAGTCCCTAGCCTCTCCCGCAGTGGATGGCTCTGAAATAAAACAACAAACCCCAGGGGGATGAGAACTATTATTCAATAGTTCCCAGTGGGTAAGCCGCCGAGAGGAGCGGAGTACACCACTAGGCCAACTGAGGCAAAGTAGGGTTAGACAACAAAAAAAGCATAATTATAGTTGAAATTAAATACTACTATGCCTCAAGATGTTTTCATAAAAACATGAATTATTCTACCCAAGCACATGTGTAAGCATGCAATGTTCCACCTCTTACTATATGAATATTTACCTTTTCGTAAAACCATAACTATGTAGTCATAGAGAATACAATAGTGGAAAGTTCACTTGTGCCGTGCCTAATGGCTCCGTGGTAGTCAACACCTCACGCATCGGTGAGCCTTTCCCACGGCGGTTTCATTTCGGCGCTCTCTCAAACACACGGGCGAAATAACTGTCGCTAGGCCAACTCCGGAGTGCCGGCTTGTGGGGAGCGACCCTCACAAGCATGTGTAAACGAGCATAGTGGCTAACAAGTAACAATCAACCATGTCATATCATTCATCATGTCTATAAACATGGAAAATCAACTAATGTCAAATACTAGGTCCTAATGTCCATCTTGTTATTCATCTAAGTGGAATGTCATATGTTTAGCTTCACATTTTGATTCTAATATGTCATATGTCATATATACTCTATAACTAGTTCAACAAGCTAAGTGTCAAGAGTGTTTTCAAATCCATTGTCCATCTACCATTACACATGTCTCTATTCCTTCAAATAAGCAATTAAGCAAGTACATGAATGAAACATTCAATTCCCATAGCCAACCATGATGCGCTATGCTTAGAAACTATGCAAACCTCCTACTACATAGGACATACAATTTGCATCTATATAGAACATGAATTCCATGCATTCTAAAATTCTACCATGTCTTAATTAGCATGAATATGCATTAATTTAAGCTCTTAAGCTAAAGCGAAGACATAGGGGGAATTCACCCATTTCGGTGAGGTCAAACCCACCGGATGCCCTTCGGAACCTCGCAATATCCGAAAACAAAGTTGCCCCCTCGATTTCTAGCGCCCTAAAGGAGATCTCTAAGGGGTTAGAAACATCGATCGAACGTTTTCGAAAAACGACATAATAAAATGGGAAAAAGGGTTGGAATTACCTTAGGTCAAGAATCTCTTGTCCAAAATCCAAATTAGAGTTAGGAAGCTTCAAATCCAACCTAACATAACATTCTACACCCATCAAATCCCATTCAAAAACCTAGAATCAAGAAACCCTAAAAGTAAACCCTAGGTTTACCATAATAGGATTTCACCAACAAAAGCTCAATTAATCTACAAAAGAGGAACAAAAGAGGAAAACTCACCTCTTTAAAGCCCCAAGCAAGGTCCAAGAAGCTAGGGTTTGAAGATAAACCTCAAACATACTCTTCTCTTCCTCCACCACGTCCACCAAGGACAAGCTAGCAAGCTTGAGAGCAAAAGAGAAGGAAAAAGAGATCAAACCCTAGGTTTCCTTCACCAAGAAACCAAGAATCTAGAGAGAGAAAGGGAGAAAACCTACCCTTTTTTTCTCCTAAGTCCTCAGCACAAATGGCTGAGAGGGGAGGGTGTGAAGGGTTAAGTTACATGTTGTAACAATTGCCCTTACACCCCTCCAAAAGCCAACATTCGCAAAACAGCTCAAAACAGGATTTTCGGCTCTGTATACCGGTATGCGTATGGGCATACCGGTATCCGGCCAGAAATCCTGCAAACCCGAGCCTCGGCCAAACAGGCCACGCGAAGGGATTCCGGTATGGAAAATGCCAATACCGGTACTAATCACTTCAGTACCGGTATGCGGTCTTCACATACCGGAATGCCAGCCCATTCCGGTATCTCCAGCGGGATTCCGCAGAATCCGAGAGCTGCGCAATCCAGATATTCACAGGATTCCGGTATCCCAAAGTCATATACCGGTATGCAATGCCAAAACCTGTAATTTTGCAGATTTCGACTCCCGAAGTCCGTTTTCGCACATCTCAAGTCCCGAAAACGCTCCCAAGTGCTCGAAACACTTCCAGAACCTCCAGATTAGTACGAATCACTAGTCTCACACTAGAACCTCGCAATTTGCTAAAGTTCAGTGTACTACATACACCCCTCCTAAAAAGGAGTTTCGTCCGCGAAACTAGGAGTCAAATACCTTAGGATTCCATCTGAAAAAGATGGGGGTATCGCTCCAGCAGTGAGCTCTCCAGCTCCCAAGTGGCTTCGCGCTCATCGTGGTTGCTCCAAAGCACCTTCACATAAGGGATTCCTCGATTTCTGAGTTTCTTCACCTCGCGAGCTAGGATCTTCGTCGGATATTCCTCGAAACTCAAATCTTCATGCAATTCCAACGGAGTGGAATCCAACACATGAGCCGGGTCGAAAATATATTTCCAAAGCAAAGATACATGGAACACGTTGTGTACTCCCGATAGATTCGGCGGCAAAGCAAGCCGATACGCTACCGGGCCTACCCGTTCCAACACTTCAAAGGGTCCAATAAAACGAGGACTAAGCTTTCCCCGAATACCAAATCTCTTAATCCCCTTTGTCGGCGATACCTTTAGGAAGACATGATCTCCCACTTGGAATTCCAAATCCCGCCGATGCTTATCAGCATAGCTCTTTTGGCGACTTTGAGCTGTAATCAATCTTTGTCGAGCGATGCGAACCTTGTCCTCAGCTTCCTGCAGTACATCAGGACCCAAAACTAGCTTCTCACCCACTTCACTCCAATGAAGCGGTGATCGACACTTCCTTCCATAGAGAGCCTCGAAAGGTGCCATCTTAATGCTTGCTTGATAACTATTGTTATAAGCAAACTCTGCCATAGGTAGGTGTTGATGCCATCCACCTTGATAATCAATCACGCAGGCTCGAAGCATGTCCTCCAAGATCTGAATGGTACGCTCAGATTGTCCATCACTCTGGGGGTGGAATGCTGTGCTGAAATCCAGACGAGTGCCCAAAGCGTCATGTAAACTTTTCCAAAAATGCGACACAAATCTAGTGTCTCTATCCGATACGATCGATGTAGGTACTCCATGAAGCCGCACCACTTCATCAAGATAGACTTGTGCAAGTCTCTCCCCTGCCCAAGTAGTGTGTATAGGGATAAAGTGTGCTGATTTAGTCAATCGATCCACTATCACCCACACTGCATCATGCCCAGCCTGAGAGCGAGGCAACCCTGACACAAAATCCATAGTAATACGCTCCCACTTCCAAACCGGTATCGGTAAACTTTGGAGTTTTCCCGCGGGGAGTCTATGTTCAGCTTTCACTTGTTGGCAAGTTAGACATCTAGCTACAAACTTGCCAACGTCTTTCTTCATTCCGGGCCACCAATAGTGCAATCTCAAATCCTTGTACATCTTTGTGCCACCCGGATGCACGGTATAAGGCGCTCGATGAGCTTCTGTCAATATCCTTTCTTTAATCTCCGCTTCTGCCGGTACACATAATCGATTCAGGAATCGTAACATTCCTTGATCGTCCACAAGAAAACCATTGGCATGACCTTCGCTGATTTTGGATCGAATCCTTTGCAATTCTGGATCAAGAACTTGCTTCTCCTTAATCAAATCAAGTAAAGTAGGTTGCACAACCAATGCCATCAACCTCGCGGGTGTATCGGGAGCTACCACTTCCAAATCCATTCGTCGCAATTCCGCCAGTAGCGGGGGTTGAGTAACAAGTAGCATCGCTAAATTTTCCATCGATTTGCGACTTAGAGCATCTGCCACCACATTTGCTTTTCCCGGGTGGTAGAGAATAGTCAAATCGTAGTCTTTAAGTAGCTCCAACCATCTTCGCTGCCTCAAATTTAATTCCTTCTGCGTGAACAGATACTTTAGGCTCTTATGGTCGGTGTAGACTTCACAACGCTCGCCATAAAGGTAATGACGCCAAAGTTTCAAAGCGAACACCACGGCCGCTAACTCCAAATCGTGGGTTGGATAATTCTTTTCATAATCCTTAAGTTGACGGGAAGCATAAGCTATTACTTTTCCGTCCTGCATCAAAACACAACCCAAACCATTAAGTGAAGCATCACTATAAATCACATACCCTGCTCCCGCAATAGGCAAAGTCAAGATCGGGGCGGTTGTCAAGCGCTCCTTCAACTCTAAGAAGCTCCTATCACATAAGTCATTCCAAATGAACTTAGTCCCTTTGTGTGTAAGTCGAGTGAGAGGCATAGACAATTTAGCGAATCCCTCGACAAACCTCCGGTAATATCCGGCTAGACCAATAAAACTTCGAATTTCGGTTACATTGGTCGGTCTAGGCCAATCCTTGATCGCCTCAATCTTCTTAGGATCCACGGCTACACCGTCTCCTGATATTACATGTCCCAAAAAGGATATCTCGCGGAGCCAAAATTCACACTTCTTCAATTTAGCGAAAAGCTTCTTCTCCCGAAGTACTTGCAATACTTGCCTCAAATGATCTCTATGTTCCTCGTCGCTTCGGGAATACACCAAGATGTCATCGATGAACACCACCACAAACCTGTCTAAGTAAGGCTTAAAGACACGGTTCATTAAATCCATAAAAGCTGCCGGGGCATTAGTAAGCCCAAACGGCATAACAGTAAACTCGTAATGTCCATACCGTGTTCGAAAAGCCGTCAGGGGTACATCCTCAGCCTTGATCCTGAGTTGGTGATATCCAGATTGTAAATCTATCTTGGAATACACCAAAGATCCTTGCAATTGATCGAACAAGTCGTCAATCCTCGGTAGTGGATACCTGTTCTTGATCGTAACCTTATTAAGCTCACGATAATCCACGCATAGGCGAAGAGATCCGTCCTTCTTCTTCACAAATAAAACTGGCGCTCCCCAAGGTGATACACTCGGTCTGATGAAGCCCTTATCCAACAAGTCTTGCAACTGCGCTTTCAACTCCTTCAGCTCGGCAGGTGCCATCCTATAGGGTGCTTTTGAAATCGGGGTAGTCCCGGGAACGAGATCCACCACGAATTCAATTTCCCTATCCGGTGGCATACCCGGAAGATCCGCCGGAAACACATCAACAAACTCCCGCACAACGGGTATGTCCTCAATCCGCGGGGTGTCGCCGTTCCTCACGACAACGCTGGCTAAGTAAGCTACACAACCACTCCGAATCAAGTGCTTAGCCCGTGCAGAAGAGATACTCATCGCGAACAGCGAACTCTTGCACGCTCGAAACACAACTTCATCCTTTCCGGGCTCCCGAAAGGTCACAATCCGATCCTTGCAATCGATTGTGGCGTAGTATTTTGTGAGCCAATCCATGCCCAATACTACGTCAAACTCGCCAAGTTTCCGCAAGACTAGCAAATCAATCGGCATAATCCAATCCCCTACTTTAACAGGGCAACTAGGGCAAAACTCCCGTATGTCCAGAATGTGGTCGGGGACGATAACATGTCCCGGATGCAAGGTAGGTACAATCTCAATGCCATGCAACTCGGCAAACAGCCGATCAATAAAAGAGTGCGATGCACCGGTATCAAATAAAGCTCTAACTCTGATTTCATTAATTAAAATGATACCTGCGACGACATCCTCGGCTGCTGTCGCCTCAACAGTCTGAGCCGCATACATGCGCCCACTAGGCGCCTGTCGAGATCCCTCGATCGGATGCTGAAAGGGCGGTCGTGTGAGAATCCGAATTTTGGGAATTTGGAATTCTCAGTGTTCCACTCCCCTGATACCGTGTTTTCGATCAGTATACGCATATATATAAAGGTATTTATATATATATATATATATATATATATATATATATATATGTATATAAGTGATTTTAGTGGATTTTGTAAGTTTTCGAATTTTCGTCGCGGAGAGTGAACGGCTAAACGGCGCGATCCGGAGTCCGATTTGGGCGATCCAAAAATGCTAAGTTCGATGTCTCGGCAGTGCTGAACGCGATGGCGCGATCCGTGTCGGCGTCCGACGCACGGATTAAAAGTTATTCCATCTTGATCGCCGAGAGGTCGTACGTCACGTTTTTCGGTTTCGCGATTTAGACCCCGTTTTCGCACCTTTTCGCGCGATTTCGAATCGTAGGGGCCTGGGAGGATATTGTTTCTTGTGAGAGGAGTTTTTTTTTGGCTGAGAGGGAGGGGTAGGTGGGGGTTGGTGGGAGCATTAATGGGAGCTCACCCAACCCCCTCTCTTTGCTTTCTACACACTCCACCTCCCTCTCACTCCCACACTCTCTCACTCTCTCTTCTCCTCAGCCAGGACCTGAGCCTCCTCTCCCCTGCCCTAAGCCCCTCTGCGGAGCTCCCCAGCCACCTCTCCCTCTCCCTTTTTCTCTCTTTTCTTCGTCTTCTTCTTCTTCCCCTCCTCTGAGGTGAGCACCCAGGGGGAACCCACGCCGAGCTCCCCCTGAGGTTGCTGTGACGCGGGGGACCGCCGCCGTGCCGCCGGAGGGCCGCCGGAAGCAGCCTGAGCTGCTGCGGCCAGCTGCTGGAGCAGCAGCTGGCCGAGGATGGTGAGCCCCTGCCGCCGCCGCCTCCCGCACCCTGGGAAGGTGAGCATCACCTCCCCCGCGACCTCCGGCGCCGCCTCCTGCCTCCCCGGCCGTCGCCGTGCCGCCGGAGAGCCGCCGGAGAGCCGCCGGAGCCGCCGCGGGCTCGGCTAGGGCACCTCTGTCTCCTTGCTCCGCCGCCGCCACCCGCCTCTGTTTTTGTCGCGGTCACCGACAGGGCGACGTCCGGCGGGGCCCCCTTGCCGGTGCTTGCGTCGCCATCGGCCGCCACCGCCGTTCCTTGCCGGAGAGAGCGTGGCCGAGCCTTCTCGGAGTTAGGGCTTGCCCCTCTGCCGCCGCCGCCGTACCCCGTCGCCGTTGGAGGTGAGCACTGTCGTCCTCGGGTCCTCCGGCACCGCCTCCTGCCTTCCCGGCCGTCGCCGTGCCGCCGGAGCGCCGCCGTGGCCGCCGCGGTTTGTGGCTGGGCACCTAGGGCAGCGCTGCTTTGTTCCCTCGCCGCCGCCGCCGCCCGCCCGGTCCTTTTTGTCGCGGTCACCGGCAGGATGATGTCCGGCGACCCCCTCGTGCCGGTGCTCGCGTCGCCGCCGGCCGCCGTTGCCGTTCGTTGCCGGCGCCGCCGTGCCCTAGCCCCTGGCAGCCAACCCGAGAGTGGAACTCTTCCCCGCGCCGCCACCGCTGCTTCCCGCCGACGACTGGGGTGAGCCCCCTCTTCCTTGGGACCTCCTGTGCCAATAATGGCCGCCGCTGGCCTTGCGTGCCGGCCGGCAGCCGGCCGGAGCTGGTTGCTCCGGCCGGGGTCTTGTTTTTGTGGTTTTTTGGCCGCGCTTGCTTGTTTGAGCTCCCTGCTGACTCCCGAAGCTCGGGAGGGTGAGCCCGGCGATCGCAGCGATGTGCTGAACACCGTGCTCACCCTAGTTCTGGTTTTGGTTGAGCCGTTGCGTCGTGCGGCCTTTGTCGGGCTATTTTTGCCTTTTACTCGCTGTTTTTATGCAACTTCCCGGACTGTGACTGTTCCTGTCGCAGTGGGGCTATGAGCATGGCCTCCGTTACGTCGTTGCCGATCCGCTGGTGCTCGCGGAAGGTCGTGCGGATGTACGGCTTGCTCACACGGCCTTGGTTAAGCTTGCTTTTGTGCGCGCGCTCACCGTTTTTATGGGATTTCCCGGCTTGCGACTGGTCCTGTCGCAGTGGGACAGTGAGCACGGTCTCCGTGACGTCGCTACCTATCCGCTGGTGCTTGCGGAAGGTCGAGCGGGCGGACGAACGGTTTGCTCTAGCGGCTTAATTTAGCGCTTGTATGTTTGTATATTGTACTTGTTTTGGGACTTAGGCGCTTGTGGCAGCGTTACGACGCTGTGGGCAGCAAAGGTTTGGTCCTCGGGACCCTGTGGACTGGTTGTCCAACCCCCTCGCCCTTCGTGGAGTTTCGGAGTTGTTTCCGACGCGTTTTTCGATGAAATAATCGACGAAACGCACGTTTCTTGTCGCGCGACTCACTCGCTGTTTTCGCGAGCGACTTGGCTTCGTCATTCGGCCTTGTTGGCTGTTCCTCAACGCTGTCCCGAAGTTCCGAGGAGAGCGGTTGAGCGACGAAGGGTTCCGGTGCCATTTCGGCATTTTTCGGGAACCCGGGTGGCCATTTCGGGTGCGTTTTCAGTCGTGGCACCCCGAGCTTGCGCTCACTGTCCCGTCACTTGGTTTTGTGTGTTCGGGGACAGCGAGGGACCTTGTTGGCTGCTAGGTACCCCTCTGGGGCTTAGTGTGGTTTGCGATCGTCCCGGTGGGTTTCCCGGGCGATCGGTCGGTTTCGGGATGTGAGAGCTTTATGTTTAGCGTCGACTTGGTAGACCTTGACCCTGTGAGTCTTTCGTAGGTCCTGTCGCGGTTCCCGAGAGCCGTCGGTGTTAGGCTTGACCTTTCGACGGGTGGGTACTTCGATCCGGAGTCGGTTCAGTGGACTACAGTGATACCTTTCTATCCCTTCTTTCGCATTTCAGTTATTAGTTCACTTGACTCCCGTAGACTCTACTTATATGCGTGCTTGGATAGTAGAGTAGTTGTGGATTGCATGTTCCTTGAGACGACCCAGTCGGTCGGTGGTGATCGCTTGTCATTCTGAGCGATCCTAGTTGTGGCTTGCATGTTCCTTAAGACGACCCAGTTGGTCGGAGGTGATCGCCTGTTGTTCCGAGCGATCCTAGTTGTGGTTTATTGGTTGCTTCTCGGCTTGTTGCCGTTCTGTGGATTGAGCATTTGCATCGATCGTCACAGCTCTTCTAGCACTTCACGTACACCGCGGTCTGATCCACCGTTTGGAGGTGTTCTTTTTCGGAAAAGGGTCGTTGAGTTTGTGCCGACCCGTGAGCCTTGATGCAGTGCGTCCAGAAGGTTTATGTGCCTATAGATGAGCAGGTGACAGTGCATGGGATACGTCCCGGTGGTTTTAGATTGGGTTTACTTTGTGGTTTTCCCTTTGATGCATACTAGTTGCTTACAGTAGCATAGTTATTTCAGTTGTATGTTAGCCTCATACTTACTTGTGCTACTGTATACCATATCTATCTTTTGTTGACCCTCGTGCCGGTGTGTACACCTCGCCTTCGTCGGCTTGCGGTACCCACTGGGAGGGGAGACATGTGTACATGTTCTCACCCCCCCCACCCCCGTTGCAGGTTTCAGGTGAGCAGGGTGGTGAGTGTCGGGACGCTGCGAGGCACGCCTAGATAGTAGCTCTAGAGGTTCCGACTCGTGAGGCTACATCCCCAGATTTGGTTATCACCCTACCTTCGCCTATTAGATGTCATTTGTGGTTCAGTTATTCTTTGGGCTTACTCTAGCATGTTTATGTGTTGTTGATCATTCCTTATCCTTATGTGATGATTGCATGCTTGGACTAGTTGGTTGTATTCATACCTTTCGATTATTTCGTTATCTAGCTTTTTGGTTTTCTACCCCTCGTGGTAGCGTCGTAAAACAAGGTTTCCGTGTGGGAAACGGTTTTCAAATGGATTTCTGATTGCTCGGTTTTGCGACTTCAAAAAAGAGAGTTCTCGTGTGGAGAACAGTTTTCAAATGATTCTTGGATGTTTGAAATTAGGATTTCAAATAAAGCTTCTGGGTAAGGAGCAGCTTTCTAGAATGGTTGTTGCTTGTGCATTGCATCATCCTTCGCTTAAGGACCTGCTTAGATTCATACAGGTTTAAGGACGGCTAGCTGTATGAATCTACTGTGTTGTTGTGCTGTTGGGATGAATGAATAGTGGTTGTGATCCTGTTGTTTGTCGGGGACGCCGTGCAAATACAGGGGAGACTCTGTCCGTGTGTACAGTGGACCCTGTATTTGTGGCGGGTCTGTACGTGGCGCGGGCTAGGCTTTCAAAAGAAAAAAAAAAAATATTGGTTCGTTTTTCCGCACCTTGAACTAGCCCGGGGCGTGACAGATTAAGATGGTATCAGAGCGTAAAGGGAACAAACACTCATTCATTCATCAACTTGTAACTGAACCACTGGTTAGGCTGGCCCATAGGAAGACCTAGGATGTATAGGCGCGCGAGCTCGAGGGGTTTGTTTTCGGCTTGTGTTTTGTGGGAGTTGCCGACCCCTTTTCTCTTGCGCTGGATTCTGCTTTTTGCAGTTGGCTTGTGGTCTTGGTTGACCTCCTCGTCCGGGTCGTGGTGGTGGGCGTGCGCCCGCGGAGCTGTCTGCTGGTTTTCTGTTTCGGGCTGTCGTGGCTGGTTCGAGTGAGGAGCTGGCAGGAGGCGGATAGCCTGGTGTGGGCCGTACCCTGTGTGCTTGAGGCCGAGGCGAGGGGTCAGTTGGCGACCCTCTCCGGCATGTTCCGGCTTGTTACGGTGGTTTTCGCAATAGGCTACGGCAGCTGCCGCCCTAGCCCCTCCTACTCCTTCGCCGTGTACCCCGATGACTGCAGACCCTCCTGTGGCACCCACCCCGATGTGCGACGACCGTGACGATGACAGCGACTTTGTCGGCTGTTTCGCGCGTGGACGCCGACCCCGTGTTTGGGGGTGGTGGTCACACTCAAGCGTGTTGGACGGATTTCCTGTGTTTGATCTGCCCTAGTTCGCAGGCTCGTGCTGTTTCTGGTAATGGTGGTGGAGTACCAGACAGATCCCAAGTGGCCGGGTGTTTTTCCCTTTGTGTAACCACTCGTTGGTGAGTGGTGGCCCTCGTGGGCTTGTGAAACGTCACTTGGTGGATCTGTGTTGTTGTGGGGCTGTTCTCGCCCTGTCCCCACTTTCTGTGTTGAGCACGAGGGCCTCTGCGAGCGTCTCCACGGAGATGTTGTTTTGAGCGGTTTCGACCGCAGTTTGGGTGTTTTTTCCCCCTGTTTTGTTGGGTAGGAAGGTGAAGCCTACCCCTCTGACGTCTTGCTGGTGGCATCGTCAATGTTGGTCTTTTGACCATTGGCTAGTTCTGGCGTCGAACTGACGTGTACTAGACTGAGTGGACACTGTTGGGTGTCGGGTGTTTGTTGGTGCCTACATAGTTTACGGATATCCTAACGCCCAAATTGGTGTGTTCGGGGATTTCTGGTGGCAATTGTAGGTTCCTGTGCTATCGCGAGATCTTCCAGGTCCTTGTTGGAGATCTCCCCGCGTTCGACGTTGGTTAGTCAACGCTGGTTTTGTTCTGCCTCCGGTTTGGTTCGTGTGGTTGACGACCCCTTTGTCGCCTGTAGCCGCCGGTTCGTGGTTGGAAGCCGATGACTCCTAGGGAGTTGGCTCAGGGCAGACTTTGTTTTGTGGGTCGGTCTGCTTTTCCCGTTAATTCGGTGACTCGTCTGTGACTTTGGTCCAGCTTTGGAGTTGGTTGACCTGGTGCCTTTGTGGTGTTGCCAACTGGTTGTTGGCTTTGACCTTGGGATATTTCGTTTTCTTTTGATAAGTACGTTGGCTGCAGACAACGTAGTGTCGAAAGTTAGGACGAAATACCCTATCCCTTCTTGGGGACTTTCTGGATTGGGTCGGTGCTTTCCCTTGCAAGACTTTCTCTCGCTCTTGGCCGTCTTGCGGAAAGCTGTGTGTTGGTCATCCCTGTTCTAGTGGTGAATCTTGAGCTAATCCTGGCGTGGTTTTTCGCAGTTGATTGGCCATCACTGCCGTTGGTTTTGACTCCGGTTGAGTCAGGGTGCCCTTTTAGCTCGGTTTCGGGATGACGGGAGCCTGGTTGTTGGCTCCGAGCTGTGTTTGCGTGCTGGGTTTTCGCCGCGTCTTTCGTGTAGCCTTGCTTTAGAGCGCGTGTCCGATCTTTTGGATCTGATGTTCGGCATCGTAGGTGTTTTTACCGCTGGTTGCGATTTGCAGCTCTGTACACCTGAGGGGTGGACTCGCAAGGTTTCCGTTGGTTGGATTGTGAGTCGAGCTTTCTGTTGGTCGGTGTCGTTTTAGTACCCTCTACCGCAGATCTTTGATCTCTTTGACCGGCTCCAGGGAGCCTCGGTTTTCTCGAAGTGTGTTCCGCAGCCAGGTTATCTTTAGTTGAGGATCAAGGCCGAGGACGTTGCGTTAACAGCCTTCCGGACTCGTTACGGGCTTTACGAGGTCTCGGTTTTGCCGTTCGGTTTGACGAACGTCCCGGCAGCCTTTCGGATTTGATGAACTGGGTTTCGGCAGTTCTTGGATCAATTTGTCGTGGTCTCCTTTGACGACATACTGATCTCTTCGAAGAGTTTCCTTCTTGGTTCGCATCGTGACGTGGGTTGGTTTTGTGGAGGAACCAAGGAAGGAGGACTCTGTAGTGGTTTGACCTGTTCCGATTTCTGTGGCAGAGTTTAGGAACTCCCTCGGCATGGGCGTTGTGGTCGGCGATTTGTTGAGGGTTCTCCTCAAGATCGCCGTCCCTTTGAGCAAGCTGTCGAGGAAGGGCGCGTCGTTTCTCTAGACTCCCGCTTGCCTGATGAGCGCCTAGGAGCCATTGGACTGGTTGACCCGTACCCCTACCTTAGCATTATCGCAGCCTGGTGAGACTGTACCTTGTGGAGCTGCCGCTTAGTTGTTGCCTTTGGAAGTGCAACCCACCTTGACGGATCAGATTTTCGGTGGGCAACCGATGGATCCGCACTGGCAGAGAGTGCGAGCAGGTCAGAGAAGGTGACTTCGTGCTACATGCTGTTGGTCTTCCTTCGAGGATGGAGTTGTGTGCCCAGTGTTCAGGATTTGAGGTGAGAGTTTTGGCTGAGGCACACCAGTCGCTGTACACCGTTCATCCTGGAGAGACGGAGATGTACCGCGACTGGTGGCTGGTTTCTGGTTGTAACGCAGCATGTGGCACTGTGCCGGGTTTGTCAGCGGTGAAGCTTTGATCGTTGCCTGTACCGTAGGGAAGTGGAAGCAGATCACCTTGGTTTTCGTCACCGGGTTGCCTCGTTCTCTGCGTGGTCAAGTTGCGATCTGGGTTTTGTGGACTGTCTGACGAAAACAGCTCACTTCCTATCGGTACATCTGTTTTAGTCTTGGGATCGACTGGCACAGCTCTTTTTGGATGAGTACGTCGGGCTGTTTAGAGTGCCAGTGTCGATCGTTTTGGACTGGAGTTCTCGCTTCGTTTCCCAGTTCTGGAGGAGCTTGCTGTAGGTACTGGGGACGAGGCTCGACTTTAGCTCAGTTCAACCCTCAGAGTGTTGGGCAGTCGGAGCGAGTCTTCTAGACTCTCGAGGTTATGCTCCGGGCATGCGTTTTGGATTTTGGGTGAGGGTTGGTTCAGATATCTTCCTCTGGTGGAGTTTGCCTTCTGCGACAGTTTCCTGGCGAGCGTTGGATCGGCACCGTGCGAGGCTTAGTGTGGAAGTCGTTGTCGATCACTGTTCTGTTGGGTTGACGTGGGTGAGCGTCGTGTGATCGGCCCGACAATGGTTCAGCTGAGGGAGGATCTCAGCTGCGGTGAGGTGCCTGTGAGGTTTTTAGCTCGCAAGGTGAAGCAGTTGAGGAATCGGAGCTTCCTGTTTGTGTGACTGCGTAGACGAGTCACTTGGAGCGCGAGACTTCTTGGGAGCTAGAGTCTGCTTCGTGTGAGCGGTATCCGCTGTTGTTCGCGGATAGTGTGTGGGTAAGTTTCGGGGACGAAACTTCTTGTTAGGTGGGAGTGATGTGAGAATCCGAATTTTGGGAATTTGGAATTCTCAGTGTTCCACTCCCCTGATACCGTGTTTTCGATCAGTATACGCATATATATAAAGGTATTTATATATATATATATGTATATAAGTGATTTTAGTGGATTTTGTAAGTTTTCGGATTTTCGTCGCGGAGAGTGAACGGCTAAACGGCGCGATCCGGAGTCCGATTTGGGCGATCCAAAAATGCTAAGTTCGATGTCTCGGCAGTGCTGAACGCGATGGCGCGATCCGTGTCGGCGTCCGACGCACGGATTAAAAGTTATTCCATCTTGATCGCCGAGAGGTCGTACGTCACGTTTTTCGGTTTCGCGATTTAGACCCCGTTTTCGCACCTTTTCGCGCGATTTCGAATCGTAGGGGCCTGGGAGGATATTGTTTCTTGTGAGAGGAGTTTTTTTTGGCTGAGAGGGAGGGGTAGGTGGGGGTTGGTGGGAGCATTAATGGGAGCTCACCCAACCCCCTCTCTTTGCTTTCTACACACTCCACCTCCCTCTCACTCCCACACTCTCTCACTCTCTCTTCTCCTCAGCCAGGACCTGAGCCTCCTCTCCCCTGCCCTAAGCCCCTCTGCGGAGCTCCCCAGCCACCTCTCCCTCTCCCTTTTTCTCTCTTTTCTTCGTCTTCTTCTTCTTCTTCTTCCCCTCCTCTGAGGTGAGCACCCAGGGGGAACCCACGCCGAGCTCCCCCTGAGGTTGCTGTGACGCGGGGGACCGCCGCCGTGCCGCCGGAGGGCCGCCGGAAGCAGCCTGAGCTGCTGCGGCCAGCTGCTGGAGCAGCAGCTGGCCGAGGATGGTGAGCCCCTGCCGCCGCCGCCTCCCGCACCCTGGGAAGGTGAGCATCACCTCCCCCGCGACCTCCGGCGCCGCCTCCTGCCTCCCCGGCCGTCGCCGTGCCGCCGGAGAGCCGCCGGAGCCGCCGCGGGCTCGGCTAGGGCACCTCTGTCTCCTTGCTCCGCCGCCGCCACCCGCCTCTGTTTTTGTCGCGGTCACCGACAGGGCGACGTCCGGCGGGGCCCCCTTGCCGGTGCTTGCGTCGCCACCGGCCGCCACCGCCGTTCCTTGCCGGAGAGAGGGTGGCCGAGCCTTCTCGGAGCTAGGGCTTGCCCCTCTGCCGCCGCCGCCGTACCCCGTCGCCGTTGGAGGTGAGCACTGTCGTCCTCGGGTCCTCCGGCACCGCCTCCTGCCTTCCCGGCCGTCGCCGTGCCGCCGGAGCGCCGCCGTGGCCGCCGCGGTTTGTGGCTGGGCACCTAGGGCAGCGCTGCTTTGTTCCCTCCGCCGCCGCCGCCCGCCGGTCCTTTTTGTCGCGGTCACCGGCAGGATGATGTCCGGCGACCCCCTCGTGCCGGTGCTCGCGTCGCCGCCGGCCGCCGTTGCCGTTCGTTGCCGGCGCCGCCGTGCCCTAGCCCCTGGCAGCCAACCCGAGAGTGGAACTCTTCCCCGCGCCGCCACCGCTGCTTCCCGCCGACGACTGGGGTGAGCCCCCTCTTCCTTGGGACCTCCTCTGCCAATGCTGGCCGCCGCTGGCCTTGCGTGCCGGCCGGCAGCCGGCCGGAGCTGGTTGCTCCGGCCGGGGTCTTGTTTTTGTGGTTTTTTGGCCGCGCTTGCTTGTTTGAGCTCCCTGCTGACTCCCGAAGCTCGGGAGGGTGAGCCCGGCGATCGCAGCGATGTGCTGAACACCGTGCTCACCCTAGTTCTGGTTTTGGTTGAGCCGTTGCGTCGTGCAGCCTTTGTCGGGCTATTTTTGCCTTTTACTCGCTGTTTTTATGCAACTTCCCGGACTGTGACTGTTCCTGTCGCAGTGGGGCTATGAGCATGGCCTCCGTTACGTCGTTGCCGATCCGCTGGTGCTCGCGGAAGGTCGTGCGGATGTACGGCTTGCTCACACGGCCTTGGTTAAGCTTGCTTTTGTGCGCGCGCTCACCGTTTTTATGGGATTTCCCGGCTTGCGACTGGTCCTGTCGCAGTGGGACAGTGAGCACGGTCTCCGTGACGTCGCTACCTATCCGCTGGTGCTTGCGGAAGGTCGAGCGGACGAACGGTTTGCTCTAGCGGCTTAATTTAGCGCTTGTATGTTTGTATATTGTACTTGTTTTGGGACTTAGGCGCTTGTGGCAGCGTTACGACGCTGTGGGCAGCAAAGGTTTGGTCCTCGGGACCCTGTGGACTGGTTGTCCAACCCCCTCGCCCTTCGTGGAGTTTCGGAGTTGTTTCCGACGCGTTTTTCGATGAAATAATCGACGAAACGCACGTTTCTTGTCGCGCGACTCACTCGCTGTTTTCGCGAGCGACTTGGCTTCGTCATTCAGCCTTGTTGGCTGTTCCTCAACGCTGTCCCGAAGTTCCGAGGACAGCGGTTGAGCGACGAAGGGTTCCGGTGCCATTTCGGCATTTTTCGGGAACCCGGGTGGCCATTTCGGGTGCGTTTTCAGTCGTGGCACCCCGAGCTTGCGCTCGCTGTCCCGTCACTTGGTTTTGTGTGTTCGGGGACAGCGAAGGACCTTGTTGGCTGCTAGGTACCCCTCTGGGGCTTAGTGTGGTTTGCGATCGTCCCGGTGGGTTTCCCGGACGATCGGTCGGTTTCGAGATGTGAGAGCTTTATGTTTAGCGTCGACTTGGTAGACCTTGACCCTGTGAGTCTTTCGTAGGTCCTGTCGCGGTTCCCGAGAGCCGTCGGTGTTAGGCTTGACCTTTCGACAGGTGGGTACTTCGATCCGGAGTCGGTTCAGTGGACTACGGTGATACCTTTCTATCCCTTCTTTCGCATTTCAGTTATTAGTTCACTTGACTCCCGTAGACTCTACTTATATGCGTGCTTGGATAGTAGAGTAGTTGTGGATTGCATGTTCCTTGAGACGACCCAGTCGGTCGGTGGTGATCGCTTGTCATTCTGAGCGATCCTAGTTGTGGCTTGCATGTTCCTTAAGACGACCCAGTTGGTCGGAGGTGATCGCCTGTTGTTCCGAGCGATCCTAGTTGTGGTTTATTGGTTGCTTCTCGGCTTGTTGCCGTTCTGTGGATTGAGCATTTGCATCGATCGTCACAGCTCTTCTAGCACTTCACGTACACCGCGGTCTGATCCACCGTTTGGAGGTGTTCTTTTCCGGAAAAGGGTCGTTGAGTTTGTGCCGACCCGTGAGCCTTGATGCAGTGCGTCCAGAAGGTTTATGTGCCTATAGATGAGCAGGTGACAGTGCATGGGATACGTCCCGGTGGTTTTAGATTGGGTTTACTTTGTGGTTTTCCCTTTGATGCATACTAGTTGCTTACAGTAGCATAGTTATTTCAGTTGTATGTTAGCCTCATACTTACTTGTGCTACTGTATACCATATCTATCTTTTGTTGACCCTCGTGCCGGTGTGTACACCTCGCCTTCGTCGGCTTGCGGTACCCACTGGGAGGGGAGACATGTGTACATGTTCTCACCCCCCCACCCCCGTTGCAGGTTTCAGGTGAGCAGGGTGGTGAGTGTCGGGACGCTGCGAGGCACGCCTAGATAGTAGCTCTAGAGGTTCCGACTCGTGAGGCTACATCCCCAGATTTGGTTATCACCCTACCTTCGCCTATTAGATGTCATTTGTGGTTCAGTTATTCTTTGGGCTTACTCTAGCATGTTTATGTGTTGTTGATCATTCCTTATCCTTATGTGATGATTGCATGCTTGGACTAGTTGGTTGTATTCATACCTTTCGATTATTTCGTTATCTAGCTTTTTGGTTTTCTACCCCTCGTGGTAGCGTCGTAAAACAAGGTTTCCGTGTGGGAAACGGTTTTCAAATGGATTTCTGATTGCTCAGTTTTGCGACTTCAAAAAAGAGAGTTCTCGTGTGGAGAACAGTTTTCAAATGATTCTTGGATGTTTGAAATTAGGATTTCAAATAAAGCTTCTGGGTAAGGAGCAACTTTCTAGAATGGTTGTTGCTTGTGCATTGCATCATCCTTCGCTTAAGGACCTGCTTAGATTCATACAGGTTTAAGGACGGCTAGCTGTATGAATCTACTGTGTTGTTGTGCTGTTGGGATGAATGAATAGTGGTTGTGATCCTGTTGTTTGTCGGGGACGCCGTGCAAATACAGGGGAGACTCTGTCCGTGTATACAGTGGACCCTGTATTTGTGGCGGGTCTGTACGTGGCGCGGGCTAGGCTTTCAAAAGAAAGAAAAAAAAAAAATATTGGTTCGTTTTTCCGCACCTTGAACTAGCCCGGGGCGTGACAGGTCGTCCCGCTGAGTGCTGAGTAGGTGGGGCTCCTCGGCCCTGACCCAATGGTGCCGGTGCTGAAGCCGATGAAGGCGCTGGGGAAGAACCCCTCGGGCATAGAGATCGAATGTAACCCTCCTGGCCACACTTAAAACACTTGCCACCACGCTGCGGGCATTGAGGTGGAAAATGAGGACCACCACAAATGACGCAACGCGACGGTTTCCGGTAATCCGGTGCTCCGCGCGGTGGAGCCGATCCGCGCCCACCCGATTGACTCCTCGGGTGCTTCGGTGGTTTCTTGGAGTAACTCTTGCTGCCTCCTTCGCCCGCTGGCCTCTTACCCCTTAACCTATCCCAAGCTTCAATCTCCTCTTTTGCAATTTCTGCGCCCTTTTCTACAACCAAGGCGCGATTCACCACCTCCCGGTAGGTCTGCAACCCTGCCGCTTGCACCAATCTATAAATCGACGGTCGAAGGCCCGCTTCGAAGATACGAGCCTTATCCTCGTCATTCCTCACCACGTAGGGTACGCAGTGTAACAGACGAGAAAACTCTCGTTCATACTCCGTCACCGTCATGTCCCGCTGACGCAAGCTGCGCAAATCCCTCTCCATCTGCCTCTTGACACTTGGAGGAAAGTAGTTTGCCAACAAAAGGTCCTTGAATCCGCTCCAAGTGATAGCCGCCAAATCAGTATTCGGGTCATCCCGAATATCCGCCCACCAACGATAAGCCGCGCCGTCGAGATGATACGTGGCCAACCATACCTTATACTGCTCCTCCACAAACGTATCATGAAAAAGCTTTTCCATGTGGAGAACCCACTTCTCCACCATCCAATGATCCGCTTTCTCGCCATCGAAGACTTGAGGGTTACATCTTCGAAACTCGTTCAAACGCTCCATCAATCTATCTCGCTCTGTCCCGACAACCATCAAAGGCAAAACCGTCCTCGCCGGCGATGCCCGAAACGGGGGTGTCACGGCCGTCTCCTCCCTCAGCTCAGCACTGGGCACCACAGGTGTCGGCCCAGGGATAGGCGCCGATGCTCCAGCAGTCGCACCTCCAACTGGCGTAGGTGGCGTAGGATCCTGAACAGTCCTGGTAGAAGCCTGCTGAAGTAATAACTCCTCCATCCTCTTCATCCTTGCCTCCTGTCGACGTGCGGCGTCGGCTTGCTGTTGAGCCGCAGTCGCCTGCTGTGCCACCAGGCCCGTCAACGTCGTCAACTGGTCTCTCAACTCACGGACCTCACTGGATCCGGAGGTTGCATAGGTCTCCACATCCTCTGTGTCGGCTGCCGCTGCCATCTCGGTCGATTGAGAACGAGTAGTCGGCATAACAAGCTACAATAACATAGAATGCGTAAGTTAGAAAACTCACGCTAACGAAACCCCACTCAGATAATAAAATCCCCAATCATGCGAAAGTAAATGAAGTGAGCTTCTAACTAACTCCCGATGTCACGTTGTCGGCCGCCAACGTGACCTCCTAAGAGTTAGGTGTCACACACTTCGATCAAACTCCAACTACTTGGAGAATAAAGACACAACCCAATTGTGTTACTTTCGCTAAAAACAATCTCGTCTCTCACGAGTCTAAGTCCTATAGTCTAACCTGCCTAAGGTTTTCTAGGTCCACAATGACTTAACCCTAGGCTCTGATACCACTATAATCTGTCACGCCCCGGGGCCCCAGCGGAAGCCCACCCGGGCGCATGCACAGACCCGCCGTGCACACAAGCAACCCAAATGCACACAAGGCGTCTAAAATAATCATACAAGAAAGGAATAATACAAGTAATCCTATCATGATAATCAGAGCATACATACTAACAAGTAAAGCCTCGAGGTGAAAGTATGAAATACTATAAAAGAGTAAAGCTAAAACATAAGCTTAGTACATCAACACACCCAAAAAGGAAACATAGGGTAGTCTCTACAAAAGTGGTCGATACGAAAACACCTCCCAAATAAAATACAAGAAAGGTGCTCCACCTAGTCGCTAGCTCTCTCGCGATCTAGCTACTCGCAATGCCCTTGCCGCGGTCCCTAGCCTCTCCCGCAGTGGATGGCTCTGAAATAAAACAACAAACCCCAGGGGGATGAGAACTATTATTCAATAGTTCTCAGTGGGTAAGCCGCCGAGAGGAGCGGAGTACACCACTAGGCCAACTGAGGCAAAGTAGGGTTAGACAACAAAAAAAGCATAATTATAGTTGAAATTAAATACTACTATGCCTCAAGATGTTTTCATAAAAACATGAATTATTCTACCCAAGCACATGTGTAAGCATGCAATGTTCCACCTCTTACTATATGAATATTTACCTTTTCGTAAAACCATAACTATGTAGTCATAGAGAATACAATAGTGGAAAGTTCACTTGTGCCGTGCCTAATGGCTCCGTGGTAGTCAACACCTCACGCATCGGTGAGCCTTTCCCACGGCGGTTCCATTTCGGCGCTCTCTCAAACACACGGGCGAAATAACTGTCGCTAGGCCAACTCCGGAGTGCCGGCTTGTGGGGAGCGACCCTCACAAGCATGTGTAAACGAGCATAGTGGCTAACAAGTAACAATCAACCATGTCATATCATTCATCATGTCTATAAACATGGAAAATCAACTAATGTCAAATACTAGGTCATAATGTCCATCTTGTTATTCATCTAAGTGGAATGTCATATGTTTAGCTTCACATTTTGATTCTAATATGTCATATGTCATATATACTCTATAACTAGTTCAACAAGCTAAGTGTCAAGAGTGTTTTCAAATCCATTGTCCATCTACCATTACACATGTCTCTATTCCTTCAAATAAGCAATTAAGCAAGTACATGAATGAAACATTCAATTTCCATAGCCAACCATGATGCGCTATGCTTAGAAACTATGCAAACCTCCTACTACATAGGACATACAATTTGCATCTATATAGAACATGAATTTCATGCATTCTAAAATTCTACCATGTCTTAATTAGCATGAATATGCATTAATTTAAGCTCTTAAGCTAAAGCGAAGACATAGGGGGAATTCACCCATTTCGGTGAGGTCAAACCCACCGGATGCCCTTCGGAACCTCGCAGTATCCGAAAACAAAGTTGCCCCCTCGATTTCTAGCGCCCTAAAGGAGATCTCTAAGGGGTTAGAAACATCGATCGAACGTTTTCGAAAAACGACATAATAAAATGGGAAAAAGGGTTGGAATTATCTTAGGTCAAGAATCTCTTGTCCAAAATCCAAATTAGAGTTAGGAAGCTTCAAATCCAACCTAACATAACATTCTACACCCATCAAATCCCATTCAAAAACCTAGAATCAAGAAACCCTAAAAGTAAACCCTAGGTTTACCATAATAGGATTTCACCAACAAAAGCTCAATTAATCTACAAAAGAGGAACAAAAGAGGAAAACTCACCTCTTTAAAGCCCCAAGCAAGGTCCAAGAAGCTAGGGTTTGAAGATAAACCTCAAACAAACTCTTCTCTTCCTCCACCACGTCCACCAAGGAAAAGCTAGCAAGCTTGAGAGCAAAAGAGAAGGAAAAAGAGATCAAACCCTAGGTTTCCTTCACCAAGAAACCAAGAATCTAGAGAGAGAAAGGGAGAAAACCTACCCTTTTTTTCTCCTAAGTCCTCAGCACAAATGGCTGAGAGGGGAGGGTGTGAAGGGTTAAGTTACATGTTGTAACAATTGCCCTTACACCCCTCCAAAAGCCAACATTCGCAAAACAGCTCAAAACAGGATTTTCAGCTCTGTATACCGGTATGCGTATGGGCATACCGGTATCCGGCCAGAAATCCTGCAAACCCGAGCCTCGGCCAAACAGGCCACGCGAAGGGATTCCGGTATGGAAAATGCCAATACCGGTACTAATCACTTCAGTGCCGGTATGCGGTCTTCACATACCGGAATGCCAGCCCATTCCGGTATCTCCAGCGGGATTCCGCAGAATCCGAGAGCTGCGCAATCCAGATATTCACAGGATTCCAGTATCCCAAAGTCATATACCGGTATGCAATGCCAAAACCTGCAATTTTGCAGATTTCGACTCCCGAAGTCCGTTTTCGCACATCTCAAGTCCCGAAAACGCTCCCAAGTGCTCGAAACACTTCCAGAACCTCCAGATTAGTACGAATCACTAGTCTCACACTAGAACCTCGCAATTTGCTAAAGTTCAGTGTACTACATCTTGGGAGTTCGAGAGATACAATTATACATCCAACTATTAAGAGCTAACAGCTAAAAGCATATCTATTTTGTAATTATCTTACAACTTCGGAAATAAAGGAAAAGGAATGTGGTTGTCATAGACATTCAAAGACCATCAGAAAGAGGAAAAGTTAAATACTAACCGCAGCCAAATCCTTTTCGTGCTTTGGAATGAATGCAGTATCCACTATTCCATTTCTAAAGTCCTGCAATTTTCACAATAATATGTTTCTTTTTTTAAAAGAAAGTTAAAATTTTGAAAATGACATTCTTTGGAAGTTAATGAGATTGAGTCTAATCTTTGTGACATCGATATTCATTACCTCAATGTCAAGAATTAGCTTATGGTATTCAATGGTCGTAGGGATCCCTGTAAAGAAAAAAGGTTGATCATTAGTTATAATGTATGTATAACGAGAGAAAATAAGATAAAATTGATCGGTAATATTTTGTTGTTATTCTTAGTGGTCCAATAGCTCGTTTTCAACCGTCCGACTATTCTGGACTCAATGGCACTGACAGATTTTGGATTTGATGCACGGTTTTTGAGAAAACTGGACCTTGTCAAAAAGTAGACTTTTATACTTCATTGTTTTAGCCTCGCAAAGCTTACCGTAGCTCCGCTTTGCGTACGAACCCCCTGACAGGGATCTATCATGTGAAAGAAAGTTAGTGTCGATGGATTTTGGTCGCGAGTTCGCTAATCGAGGAGATTGAAAGCGATCAATGGTTGTTATACACATGATGTATATATGAATCGGATTGACAATGGGTTTGTTGTGAATCGACAATCAAATCGAATGAAACAAAATCGTGAGTTCGATAATTCGGCAGTGCTGAACGCGCTGGTGCCGTCCGTTCGCGAATCCGTTGAACGGATCTCTTGGAATTCCATCTTGTTCGCGAAGGGGTCGAAGTTCACAAGATGGTAATTTTGCTAAAGCCCCGATATTTTATGGGTCAATTCGCGTGAAACTTGGCGTGGAGGTGCTCACGCACGATTTACGCCTGCTGTGAGGGACCCATGAAGAATTGTGGGCTTTCGGTGGACTTATCTGCAATTTGGCATGAAGTATATATAGGTGGTCTAGGGTTTCACATGCGAAACCCTAACCCTAGCTGCCTCCACCCCTCCACAGCAACCCTAGCCGACCCCCTCACCTCCTGTGCACTTTGCTGCGCGCCGCCAGCCGTCGCCGGCCAGCCGCCGCCGGTCGTGGGTGCAGCCAAGCCGTCCCTCACCATCATCACCACCATCTCTCTCTCTCCCTCCTTTCCTCTCTGTTGGAAGCAACCGGGAGGATGGTGCATCTTTCTCTGCGGGTTGCTGCCACAGCAACAGACCTCCGGCGCGCCGCCCCGCCGTCCCCGGCCGTCCCTGCACGCCGGCGCCGCCCTGCAGCCCTGATTGGACCACCCTGGACCCGTGCGGGCTGAGGTTGACAGAGGGTCACCACCGCCGCCTCCTCCACCGGTCAATCTCGGTTCCCCAGCACCGCCGCACCCGATCCCCGGCGTCGCCGTCGCCGCCGATCGCGCCGAACGCCGCCGCGGCCTCTCGGAACCAGCAACAGTGCGGGTGGCCGTGCGACCTCGCGCGCCGCCGCCGCTGCTCGGACCGGCCTCCCTCTCCTTCCTCGTGACCCCGGAGGAGCCCTGCGCCACTCCCTTGGCCGCATCGGCCGTCGCCATGGCCGGAGAAGGAGATCGAGCCCGATCCCAGATTTCGCGGGCTCGTGTTGCTCCTGCGCCGCCGCCGCGGCCCCCAGCCGCCGGCTAGCGCGCGCCTTGACTCCCCCTGGTCAGCCGCACCCTGCTGCCGCCGACTGAACCGCCGCCGGAGCCGCCGGTTTCCGGGAATAAGACCCGACTTCTTTTGTGCTCCCGGGCTAGGGCATCATCGTCCGCTCCTCCGGCCGCCTTCCGCCGTCGGCCACCACACGCGCCGACCTCCACTGACCGGCAGCAACCCCCTACCGCCGGTGAGCCGCCGGAGAACCGCCGCCGGCCGTGCCCTAGCTCCCTCTGCCCGGTAAGCACTAATTGCTATAGTCTGTGCATGGATCTGAGTTCGGGTCAATATTCTGATGATCCGGAGGCTGTTCCGATGCTTCCGGAGGTGAGCACGGCGATCGTCAGTCAGTGCTGAGCGCGATGCTCACCTCCATTATGGTCAGCGCCTCCCGGATCTGCGGAATAAGCTCGATCATCGTGCAGTGCGCATAATTCGCTGTAGTCCGTGTCGCACCCGCGCGCTCCACAGTGTCCGGATGTGCTCTGAATTGTGAGCACGGCCTCCGGCACATCGAGACCTGTCAGTGTGTGTCTCGGTTGACCCCGAAGACCCTCGGTTGGTCGTAACGACCCATAATGTCCATTAAATCACATAAAGAAATGTGATTTTATGGAAAGTTGAGGGCTTTTATGTAATTTTACGCCGCGTTGTTCCTGTGGGCAGTATGTAGGAACTACGTGTGACCTGTGGACTGATTGTCCAAGGTCCGCTGTCCTTCGGTTGTCCGAAAATGGATTTTCGGAGCGTTTCTCGACGAAATCTGTCGGCGAAACGTGGTTTTCGGCTCGGAAACTTCCGACGCTATGTGTGTGACTTGTGGTCTGCCGCTGAGCCTTGTTGGCTGGTTCTCTCAGCCATCTCGTGTATTCGGAGATGCCCGGTGAGCGGCAGTGGGTTCCGGTGTCGAAATCGACACTTACGGGAACCCGGATCGGAACGATTGTCCGACGATAATCGTTTCGATGTTCGATCGTGTGTTTGCTGCCAAGACACCCGAATGGATGTGTTTTGGGGCAGCAGTTGACTCGTGGAGCGAGTCGGTATCTTTCGGGATTGTTTGTGTGTCCCGGCGGAGCCCCGGTACGATTTTCGGGACTCCCGGCGAGTTACGGTAATCGGTTTGAGAAACCGGTTCTTGTGGAATTGTTGGTGGGATTGTGAGTTAGTGTTATTATATGTGGATTAGATACTAACCCGGTGGACCCTCCGTAGGTCCGGTTGACGATCCTCCACAGTCGGAAGACAGACGCGATATTCGCACAGGTGGGTACTTCGATCCGAAGTTTGTTTGGTGGTGCATGCTCGGTGACGTTCCTTCTACCCTTTCCTTTACGTTTCCCTTATATGAGTATATGTGATGATTTGAGCCGGCACCTTGTGATCTCTGATACCATCTTAATCTGTCACGCCCCGGGCTAGCCTAGATGCGGAAAACGGGTCAATCGCACGGGCGGTCGGCAAACAAACCTCGGGCCGCTCACCAGCAGTCGACGCAATACATGCAGTCAAACCTGCATAAATCATCATCTCCACAGAGATGCCTGCAGTCGTACATAAGCTCTAAATAGAGAGGAATAGGCATTAAATCCATACTCACAGAGCCTAAGGAAATAATATCCACACTGCAATTGCCCAAGCGATCGCAGTTCAATCCTCGAGCTGTACACACACAGCTCCATCAACTGTCGCGGCTGTAACCGCACACTGTATCGTCTCCATAGAGATGCTCACGGTGGACCTCGTGCTCTACGTGGAAGGTTGGGCCAGGAAATCATGGCTCAGCCGTCAGCTAAGGCTTAGCAGATACCACTGCCTGGATCCTCAATATCAATATCTTTTTCGTGTGGTTTTACCAGGTGCACATCACCCTACAACTCGATATTTGTCCGGTAATCCGCCACCACTCCCAGTAGAGACACAAGTCTGCACCGCAACTGCAAAACAATCACGGGGTAACGAAACAACAATAAACCTCGAGTTAATAAAACTCGATCAACTTACCGGGACTCAATCCCACACAACCCCGCACTCGCGCAACTATATATCGTAGGTCTTCCTATGGTCAACCTAACCAATGGTTCAGTTTATTTATTTTAAAACAATCAGTGAATGAAATCATGGTGTATGTATGTTTATGGCATAAAGGATGAAGCCCTATAGGATAATTGGAAAACCCTAAGGGTAAGTTGTGGTGTTGGATGAGGCTCAAAAATCGAGTTGTTGTCACTTTTAGCTTGTGTAGTTGGCGACTCTATGTTGCAGATAGTTTCTTTTCCTATTGTTGGAGCCATAGAACTCCTAGGGAGTTGGCTCATTGACTAGTCCAATCACGGTGATCGACTTTCGTAGTCGATATTGATTAGTGTCGTGGTGCACTCTTGTGCAGCATGGTGATATTGGACGATTTCGTGCTGGTGTCACTTCTCCAACATGGTGTTGGAGATGGATCTACGGTATTTCGCTTTTCTTTTGGTAAATGCGTTGGCTGCAGACAACGTATTGTCAAAAGTTAGGATGAAATGCCCTACCCGTCTTTTGGGAGTATTTGGATTGGGATATTGTGTTTCCCGTGTAGATAACCTTTATGGATGATCTCATGCAAAGGTTAGAGTCGTGGTCATCTCCGACCACGCAGTGCATTCTGAGTTAGCCTGGGCAAGGTTATGTAAAGTGATGAGTTAACCTCACTAATGATATGTACTTCGGTGATGGTCTGGTTGTACACGAACCAGTAGCCAGGTCTCGCATAGTTAAAGGGATAATGCGCCCTCAGATGCAACCTATATTACATTGCTAGAAGGTGTAAACTTCACTGGGCACGTGAACTGAGCCTGGCCTTTGGCTTAGAAGTTGATACAGGTACTTGAATGCTAGGTACATGACGTGGTTAAACACGGATAATTATGAGAGTGGATTACTCTTCTGGTCACTTGACGATTGATGCATCTGGGTCTCGTTGAGACAGGCATCAGATGTGGTATGGGACATTGCATCGCTGGTCCCATGCGGATTTCAGCGACCGGGTTTCGTGGAGACAGATGTTCAGCATCACTGATGGTTTTGATAGTAAGTAGCGATTCGCAACCCCGTTGCGGACATCCGTGGACCTTTATGTCGAATCACATGTACCTGGATGTAGGCTTACTTGTCGAGCTCAACTGATTGAGGTAGCTTTAGACCTTTTGGTCTAAGCGGACAGTTTAAATCTTGGACATAGGAGTGTCAGATACCGCAAGTGGGTATCGATGCTGAAGGTTTAACTTCGATCCGTTTGTATTACAAACTGGTGGGAGACTGTGGTCTCCGAGGGGAATGTTATTGATGCAGGAGTTAGGACAATGATATGGTTTCACTCGTTGTGAGCAGGTTGACGTTGTTTGTAAGTTGGAGTGCGTCATTTCGGACTCCGAAAACATACTCCAGATTTATGGTATTGTCCCGGAATTTTTCCTGCATGAACCTTTGACGTAGTTGAGTTAGTTACTACTACGTGGACCAGATTTGGGTGGACCTTGAGTTTTTGAGTGAAGAATCATTGTCCCAGTTTTGGAAGAGTGTACAGCAAGCTTTGGGTACGAAGCTGAACTTCAATACGGCTTTCCATCCCCAGAGCGACAGACAGTCTGAGCGAGTTATTCAGACTCTAGAGGATATGCTTCGTGCATGCATCCTGGATGATGGTGACGGGTGGTTCAAGTACCTGTCACTTGTGGAGTTCGCCTATAACAACTGTCATCAGGCGAGCATTGGGATGGCACCGTATGAGGCTTTATATGGGCGTCGATGTCGGTCCCCTATCAGTTAGGACGACATCGGAGAACGCCGCGTGATCGGGCCGGACTTGGTGGTGGACGTAGAGACAAAGATTCACATTGCTAGAGAGCGATTATTGACTGCACAGAGTCGGCATAAGAGCTACGCGGACCATCAGTGTTGTGACCTGGAGTTTCAGGTCGACGAGCATGTTCTGCTCAAGGTTTCACCGTCCAGAGGGATCAAACGGTTCGGTTTGAGGGGCAAGCTTAGCCCGAGATATGTGGGACCGTTTGAGATCTGGGAGCGCGTTGGTCCGGTGGCGTACAGATTGGCTCTACCTCCGAGTCTCGCCCAAGTACATGATGTCTCTCACGGGTTCATGCTTCGGAAGTGTAGTTCTGATCCGTCCCATGTCAGCAGTCCGACGACTATCCAGCTTCGGGAGGATTTGACCTACGATGAGGCTCCGACGCGGATATTGGCACGCGAGGAGAAACAACTGCAGAATCGGAACATTCCGTAAGTGAATGTACAATGGACTAATCGTAAGGAGCGCGAAGCATTATGGGAGCTTGAATCGACTATGCGGAAACATTATCCACAATTATTCGAGGGGTAAATATAATCAAGTTTCGGGGACGAAACTTCTTTTAAGGGGGGAATGATGTAAGGACTGAGATTTTTACTGCCTAATTTGACTGTTCGTTGACGATGTTTTTGTGTGTATTTTAATTACATAATCACTCGTCAAGTTTCGGGAGAAAATGATTTAAAATCAAAGAGTTACGCGATTTACGATATTCACTTAAGGTGAATAGTAACTCTGGTTTTCCGGATAGGCCGATGGTTCGAGTTGGCTTCCGGAGTGTATTGGACTCCGTTCTTAGTGGTCCAATAGCTCGTTTTCAACTGTCCGACTATTCTGGACTCAATGGCACTGACAGATTTTGGATTTGATGCATGGTTTTTGAGAAAACTGGACCTTGTCAAAAAGTAGACTTTTATACTTCATTGTTTTAGCCTCGCAAAGCTTACCGTAGCTCCGCTTTGCGTACGAACCCCCTGACAGGGATCTATCATGTGAAAGAAAGTTAGTGTCGATGGATTTTGGTCGCGAGTTCGCTAATCGAGGAGATTGAAAGCGATCGATGGTTGTTATACACATGATGTATATATGAATCAGATTGACAATGGGTTTGTTGTGAATCGACAATCAAATCGAACGAAACAAAATCGTGAGTTCGATAATTCGGCAGTGCTGAACGCGCTGGTGCCGTCCGTTCGCGAATCCGTTGAACGGATCTCTTGGAATTCCATCTTGTTCGCGAAGGGGTCGAAGTTCACAAGATGGTAATTTTGCTAAAGCCCCGATATTTTATGGGTCAATTCGCGTGAAACTTGGCGTGGAGGTGCTCACACACGATTTACGCCTGCTGTGACGGACCCATGAAGAATTGTGGGCTTTCGGTGGACTTATCTGCAATTTGGCATGAAGTATATATAGGTGGTCTAGGGTTTCACATGCGAAACCCTAACCCTAGCTGCCTCCACCCCTCCACAGCAACCCTAGCCGACCCCCTCACCTCATGTGCACCTTGCTGCGCGCCGCCAGCCGTCGCCGGCCAGCCGCCGCCGGTCGTGGGTGCAGCCAAGCCGTCCCTCACCATCATCACCACCATCTCTCTCTCTCCCTCCTTTCCTCTCTGTTGGAAGCAACTGGGAGGATGGTGCATCTTTCTCTGCGGGTTGCTGCCACAGCAACGGACTTCCGGCGCGCCGCCCCGCCGTCCCCGGCCGTCCCTGCGCGCCGGCGCCGCCCTGCAGCCCTGATTGGACCACCCTGGACCCGTGCGGGCTGAGGTTGACAGAGGGTCACCACCACCGCCTCCTCCGCCGGTCAATCTCGGTTCCCTCAGCACCGCCGCACCCGATCCCCGGCGTCGCCGTCGCCGCCGATCGCGCCGAACGCCGCCGCGGCCTCTCGGAACCAGCAACAGTGCGGGTGGCCGTGCGACCTCGCGCGCCGCCGCCGCTGCTCGGACCTGCCTCCCTGTCCTTCCTCGTGACCCCGGAGGAGCCCTGCGCCACTCCCTTGGCCGCATCGGCCGTCGCCATGGCCGGAGAAGGAGATCGAGCCCGATCCCAGATTTCGCGGGCTCGTGTTGCTCCTGCGCCGCCGCCGCGGCCCCCCAGCCGCCGGCTAGCGGGCGCCTTGACTCCCCCTGGTCAGCCGCACCCTGCTGCCGCCGACTGAACCGCCGCCGGAGCCGCCGGTTTCCGGGAATAAGACCCGACTTCTTTTGTGCTCCCGGGCTAGGGCATCATTGTCCGCTCCTCCGGCCGCCTTCCGCCGTCGGCCACCACACGCGCCGACCTCCACTGACCGGCAGCAACCCCCTGCCGCCGGTGAGCCGCCGGAGAACCGCCGCCGGCCGTGCCCTAGCTCCCTCTGCCCGGTAAGCACTAATTGCTATAGTCTGTGCATGGATCTGAGTTCGGGTCAATATTCTGATGATCCGGAGGCTGTTCCGATGCTTCCGGAGGTGAGCACGGCAATCGTCAGTCAGTGCTGAGCGCGATGCTCACCTCCATTATGGTCAGCGCCTCCCGGATCTGCGGAATAAGCGCGATCATCGTGCAGTGCGCATAATTTGCTGTAGTCCGTGTCGCACCCGCGCGCTCCACAGTGTCCGGATGTGCTCTGAATTGTGAGCACGGCCTCCGGCACATCGAGACTTGTCAGTGTGTGTCTCGGTTGACCCCGAAGACCCTCGGTTGGTCGTAACGACCCATAATGTCCATTAAATCACATAAAGAAATGTGATTTTATGGAAAGTTGAGGGCTTTTATGTAATTTTACACCGCGTTGTTCCTGTGGGCAGTATGTAGGAACTACGTGTGACCTGTGGACTGATTGTCCAAGGTCCGCTGTCCTTCGATTGTCCGAAAATGGATTTTCGGAGCGTTTCTCGACGAAATCTGTCGGCGAAACGTGGTTTTCGGCTCGGAAACTTCCGACGCTATGTGTGTGACTTGTGGTCTGCCGCTGAGCCTTGTTGGCTGGTTCTCTCAGCCATCTCGTGTATTCGGAGATGCCCGGTGAGCGGCAGTGGGTTCCGGTGTCGAAATCGACACTTGCGGGAACCCGGATCGGAACGATTGTCCGACGATAATCGTTTCGATGTTCGATCGTGTGTTTGCTGCCAAGACACCCGAATGGATGTGTTTTGGGGCAGCAGTTGACTCTTGGAGCGAGTCGGTATCTTTCGGGACTGTTTGTGTGTCCCGGCGGAGCCCCGGTACGATTTTCGGGACTCCCGGCGAGTTACGGTAATCGGTTTGAGAAACCGGTTCTTGTGGAATTGTTGGTGGGATTGTGAGTTAGTGTTATTATATGTGGATTAGATACTAACCCGGTGGACCCTCCGTAGGTCCGGTTGACGATCCTCCACAGTCGGAAGACAGACGCGATATTCGCACAGATGGGTACTTCGATCCGAAGTTGGTTTGGTGGTGCATGCTCGGTGACGTTCCTTCTACCCTTTCCTTTACGTTTCCCTTATATGAGTATATGTGATGATTTGAGCCGGCACCTTGTGATCTCTACTTGCATCTTTATCTTGTTCTAGCAGTAGAGTAGATATGATTATAACTGTATCTGAGATGATGTTCTCGTGACCTACTTGGTCGGTTTTCTTGACACGGTTGTCTGATGACCTATACGGTCGGTATACCCGGAGGGGTGGATTATTGGCTGTTTGCCAACATTTATTGGTCATACTTGCATTGATCGCCATTACTCTTGCGCATTTCGCGAACACCAGCCGTTGATCCCCGCAAGAGGGTGTTCTTTTCCGAAAAAGTGGTCGTACGTCCGACCCGTGAGCTCAGTGGGGCACTTATATGCAGGCAGAGTAGGAGTGGCATGAGCCTGCGGTCTGCGGACTGGCGTGGCATGTTTAGATTGGGTATATTTGCTATATTCATTTATTGATGCATGTCATTTACAGTAGCACTAGTGCAGTTGTACCTTGTTTCCCTTCTTTCATAGCTACTGTATTGTTATACCTATCTATCTCCTGGTTACCAGTGTGTGCCCGGCCTTCGTCGGCTTGCGGTACCCACTGGGAGGGAGAGACATGTTTACATGTTCTCATCCCCCCACCACCATTTTTCAGGTAGCTCAGGTGGGGAGTTCAGTTCGTGGTTTCGACGCGAGGACGATCTAGCTAGACTGCATTAGCGGTCATCACCCTGGTTATGTTTTCCTTATCTGCATTAGTAGTGAGATACAAAAATGGTTCAGTTAGATGATCATGGATTATGCTTGAATAATGATGAATTGTATGAAATAATGATTTCCCCCATTATACATGGATGATGTTTTCTCGCTTTGCATAACTTGGATTTAACTTGGATTATCAGTATGGACTTGTATTTCTTCGTGTGGGTGTCTACCCTTCGTGGTAGCTGGATTTCAAAATGAAGTTCCGTGTTGGAACAGTTTTAAAAGGTTTTTCGTGATTTTGATTTAATGCTTATTAGAATTCGAAAACAAAGCTTTCGAGTGGAAAGCAATTTTGATAGGATGTTTGTTGTACTGTGCATTGCATCATCCTTCGCTTAAGGAGTGCTTAGAGGCATGTAGGGATAGCTGAATGCAAATGTATTCTATGTTGTATCTTGTGGATTATTATGAATGCAAGTGTGATTGTGATCCTGTTGTATGATGTTGGTACGCCGTGCAAATACAGGGGAGACTCTGTCCGTATAAACAGAGGTGCCTGTATTTGTGGCGGGTCTGTTCACTGCGCGGGCTAGGCTTTCAAAAAAAAAATTGACCCGTTTTCCGCATCTAGGCTAGCCCGGGGCGTGACATCTGGGTCATGCGCCCGTGTGTTTCCTTCCACCTATTTGATGCTAAGGCACGGCGGGGCGTGACATGCAGGCCGTGCGGCGGCCAAGGTTGGGTGCGGGGGACCCAAGGAGAAGGGGGCTTACCTCAGGTGGCGGCAGGAACCGGCGGCTGCTGCGCGGGGAAGAAGGTAGCTCTCGGGTTGGCAACCCGAGACTAGGGCACGGCGGCTCCGGCAACAAACCGCGACGGCGACCGGCGGCGACGACCGCGACAAAAACGGCGGCGGGTGGCGGCGGCGGAGCTAGCTCGGCCGCAGCTGCCCAAGGTGCACAGCCTCAACAAGCGGCGGCTACGGCGGCGCTCCGGCGGCACAGCGACGGCAGGGGAGGTAGGAGGCGGCGTCGGAAGACCCAAGGGAGACGGCACTCACCTCATACGGCGACGGGGTGCGGTGGCGGCGGCGTAGGGGAGAGCCCTAGTGCCAGGAAGGCTCGGCCTCACCTACTCCGGCAAGAAACGGCGGCGGCAGCCGGCAGCGACGCAAGCACCGGCGAGAGGGGCCCGCCGGACGTCGTCCTACCGGTGACCGCGACAAAAATGCCCCGGCGACGGCGACGGCGGAGCAAGGTGAGCAGCTTCAGCCCAAGCTGCCACCTCCGAGCTAGCGGCGGCTCCGGCGGTGCTCCGGCGACACGGCGATGGCCGGGGAAGCAGGGGGCGGCGCCGGAGGTGACGGGGGAGGCGAGGCTCACCCTCTCCCTCTCCCTCACTCCCCAGAGGTCCCCCGGCCACCGCCGACCGCCGCCGGCCGGCGCTTTGCCGGAGAGAAGCCCCTCTCCACCTGTTTTCTCTTCTCTTCTCCTCTGAGCTCAGCACCCAGGGGGATACCCACGCCGAGCTCCCCCTGAGGTGGCCGAGTCGCGGGGGAGCGCCGCCGCGTCGCCGGAGCCCCGCCGGAAGCAGCCGAGCTGCTGCTGCCTCAGCTGAAGCCGCAGCTGGCCGAGCTGCTTGGGCCGCCGCCGCCGCCGCCGCTTCCCGGAGCTCAGGGGTGTGAGGATCACCACCCCCGAGCCCTCCGGCGCCGACCCAGCCTTTCCCGGCCGCCGGAAAGCCGCCTGAGCGCCGCCGGAGCTCTCTCCAGCTCGGGGAGCCAACTAGGGCAGTGAGCTACCACCTTAGCTCCGCCGCCGCCGTCGCCGGAGCTTTGCTGTCGCGGTCACCGGCCAACCGGTGTCCGGCGACGCCCTCTTGCCGGTGCTCGCGTCACCACCGGCCGCCGTCGCTGTTGATCGCCGGAGCCGCCGTGCCCTAGCTAACCCGAGCTCGGGCTTGGTCCCAGCGCCGCCGCCGCCGCTTCCCGTCGCCGGCCAAGGTGAGCACCACCTTCCCCACCTCCTCCTCATCCACCCCTGGCCGCCGCCGGCCATGCATGTCAGCTGGCAGCCGGCCGGAGCTAGTTGCTCCGGCCAGGGTGTTCCTTTGTATGGTTTTGTGTTTTTCTCGCTTGTTTGTCGAATGCGGTGTGTCCCGAAGCTTGGGAGGGTGAGCCCGACGATCGCAGCATCGTGCCGAACATCGTGCTCACCCTAGTTTGTGGTTTCGACGAACCGTTTTATCGATCGACCGTTGTCGGGACTTTTTGACCTATGTACTCGCTGTTTTTATGGATTTTCCCGGCCCGCGACTTGTCCTGTCGCAGTGAGACTGTGAGCACGGTCACCGGGACGTCGATACCTATCCGCTGGTGCTTGCGGAAGGTCGTGCGGACGTACGGTTTGCTCGAACGGCTCGACTTATTGCTTGTATGTTGATTATTATTGCTTGTTTTGGACTTTGGCAGCGTTGTGCCGCTGCGGGCAGCTAGGGCTTGATCCCTAGGGCCCTGTGGACTGGTTGGTTAGCCTCTCCGCCCTTCGCGGAGTTTTGGATTCGTTTCCGACGCGTTTTTCGATAAATTAATCGACGAAACGCGCGTTTTTGGTCGAGCGACTCACTCGCTGTTTTCGTGAGTGACTCGGCCTTGTCTTTTAGCCTTGTTGGCTGTTCCTCATTGCTGTCCCAAGGTTTCGAGGGCAGCAGATGAGTGGCGAAGGGTCCCGGTGTCAAAACGACACTTTTCGGGAACCCGGGAAGCCTATTCGGGGTGCGTTTGCGCTCGTGGCACCCCGAGCTTGTGCTCGCTGTCCCGACACTAAGTTTGGAGTGTTCGGGGACAGCGAGAGATACTATTTGAGCTGTGGACTCTCCTTGGTGACTTTGTGTGGTTTCGGGATCGTCCCGGTGGGGTTTTCCGGGCGATCCGTCGATTTCGGGTTGTGAGATTTGTAGTTTAGCTTTGCCCGAGTAGACTTTGACCCTGTGAGTCTTTCGTAGGTCCTGACGCACTTCCCGAGAGCCGTCGGGGATAGGCGAGATCTACGCACAGGTGGGTACTTCGATCCGGAGTCGGATCAGTGGACTACGGTGATATCCTTCTACCTCTTCTCCTGCATTACAGTTATTAGTTCACTTGACACTCGTAGACTCTACCTTTATGCTTGGATAGTAGAGTAGTTGTGGCTTGCATGATTATTGAGACGATCCAGTTGGTCGGTAGTGATCGCTTATTCTTTCGAGCGATCCTCGTTGTGGTTTACCGGTTGCTTCACGGCTCGTCGCCGTCCTGTGGTTTGAGCATTTGCATCGATCGTCACAGCTCCCTAGCACCTCACGTATGCCAACGGTCTGATCCACCGTTTGGTCTTCTTTTCCGGAAAAGGGTCGTTGAGTTTGGTTCCGACCCGTGAGCCTTCTTGTGTTGCGGGCAGAAGGTTGTGTGCCTGTTGGTTGAGCAGGTTGTGACAGTACCCGGGATACTTCCCGGAGGTTATAGATTGGGTTGACTTGTAGTTATATACTTTGATGCATATATCTAGTTGTTTACAGTAGCATAGCATAGCAGTTGTTTATTCGCCTCATATCTACTTGTGCTACTGTTTACTTTACATACCTATTTGTTGACCCTCGTGCCGGTGTGTACCCTACGCCTTCGTCGGCTCGCGGTACCCACTGGGAGGGGAGACATGTTTACATGTTCTCACCCCCCGCCTTTGTTGTTGTTTTCAGGTGAGCAGGGTGGTGAGTCGGGACGTTGTGAGGCACGTCTAGTTAGTGCCATAGAGGTTCCGACCTGTGAGGCTGCCTCAGATTTTGGTTATTCTGTTACCCCCTTCTACAGTTAGCTACACTCTGGTTCAGTTACCTTTTGTGATGTTGATAGCATGCTTCTATGTTTTACTAGTTTTCGTATCTATATTAGCATGCTCGGTTTTATTTCTAACTTTAGTGAAATACTGTTTTCTACCCCTCGTGGTAGCGCTTTTAAAAGGAAAAGTCCTCGTGTGGAGAACGGTTTTCAAAGAGTTTTCAAATGAATGAACTTAGGGTTTTAAAAGAAAGCTTCTGGGTAAGAAGCAGTTTTCTAGTTTGATTGGTGAACTGTGCATCGCATCATCCTTCGCTTAAGGACCTGTTTAGATTCATGCAGGTTTAAGGACGGTTAGCTGTATGGATTGTGTTGCAATGTTGGTTGTGTGGTGGAATGAATAAGTGCTTGTATTCTTGTTGTATATGTTGGGGACGCCGTGCAAATACAGGGGAGGTGCTGTCCGTTTGTACAGTGAATCCCTGTATTTGCGGCGGCGGGTCTGTACGTGGCGCGGGCTAGGCTTTCAAAAAAAAAAAATGGACACGTTTTCCGTTTTTCCAAAACCAGCCCGGGGCGTGACAGATTGAGATGGTATCAGAGCATGAAGGATACAAACACTCATTCATTCACCAAACTTGTAACTGAACCAATGGTTAGGATGACCCTTAGGAAGACCTAAGATGTTAGGCACGTGAGTTCGAGGGGTTTGTGTTCGGCTTGTTGTTGTTGGGTGTTGCCGACCCTCTTTTCTCTTACGCGTTTTCTGTGTTGCAGATGGCTCGTGGTCGTGTGGTAGACCTCCTCTCTCTGGTCGTGGCGGTGGGGCGTGTGCACCTGCGGAGCCGTCTGCCGGTGCTCAGACACGGGCAGCAGCGGCTGAGTCGAGTGAGGAGCCAGCCAGAGGCGCGCAGGCCGGTCCCGATCGTACCCTGCAGCTTGAGGCTGAGATGGCCGAGGTGAGGGGTCAGCTGACGGCCCTCTCCGGCATGTTTCAGCAGTTCTTGCAGCAGCAGGCCACGACGGCTGCCGCTCCTGCCCCTCCTCCTCAGCCGAGTGCCCGTGGACTGCAGACCCTCCGGTAGCACCCCCGCCTCCCGTGGCCACGACAGCGGCTGCGTCGGCTGTTCCCCGCATGGACGCCGACCCCGTGTTAGGAGATGGTGCCCACGCCCGGGCACGATTGGCTGAGTTTCGCAGATTCGACCCGCCCCTGTTCGCAGGCAAGAAGGACGGTGGGCGGACCGTCGAGCGTTGGGTCCTTCAGATGGAGAAGCTCTTCCGTGACCTCTGCATCGACGAGCAGGATAAGGTCCCGATGGCCACTCACTGTCTGGATGAGGAGGCATATGACTGGTGGCTGCACCTCCTATCGACTCGCTACCAGGATGCCTACCCCTCGGGGAAGGAGTTTCGCGAGGCTATCTTCGGCCACTATTTTTGGGAGAGCACTAAGCAGAGTTTGGAGCGCGAGCTGGAGCGTCTCCGACAGGGGAGCCGTACCGTGGAGGAGTACGAGCGGGACTTCTCCCGCATTATCAGCCTGATCCCGTTCGCCGCCCGGGATGAGTACCATAAGGCCCGCCTTTTTGCGAGGGGTCTGAGGCCGAGCATCCGCCTCCTGATCGCCTCCCATGGGGTGTTGACCTTCGACGAGTACTACGAGCGCGCCCAGATGGTGCAGTTCGAGACCGAGGAGGCGCGCGCCGAGCGGGACCATTCTGAGAGGAACGCTGATCGGAAGCGTTCACTCCCCAGCTCCAACAGCGGTCCTAGTGGTGGTGGTGGTGGTTCTTCCTCCAGGAAGAAGCCACCAAGGCATCAACGGAGCCAGTCCGCTAGAGGTGCTCCATCTGGGAGCCAGTGGCAGGAGCACCAGCCATGCATTATCTGTGGGCAGGGTCACCGGCCGTCTGCCTGTCCCCAGCGCCGCGACCACTGTTTTCGGTGCGGCCAGAGGGGGCACATGTCTCGGCAGTGCACGGCGGGACCAGCTCAAAGTTCTGCTTCTTCTCCTGCCGCCCAGAGGCAGACTCGGAGGCACCCGCTGCCGGCTGCTGCTGCTGCTTCGTCTGGGCGTCCCTCCTCTTCCCGCCAGCAGGAGGGGACACCCCAGGCTTCGGGTGGTCGGGTTTTCAGCATGTCCCACCCTGAGGCAGGCACCGGTGGGGACGATGTGGTAGCAGGTATTACTTCTCTTTTTGGCTCTCGTGCTAGGACTCTTTTCGATACCGGTGCATCGCATTCTTTTATCTCTCGTTCCTTCGCACGTGAGCATGATCTGGAGTTGAGCCCACTCCCTGTACCTCTTCGGATCCAGACCCCAGGCGAGGGCTTGGGAGCAGATAGATGGATCAGGGCTTGTCCTATGCTGCTTGGCGACCAGGTGTTCTTGGCGAACTTGGTCGTGTTACCTTTGACGGGTTTTGATGTGGTGCTTGGGATGGACTGGCTCACCAGGCACCACGCCACCATTGATTGCGAGCAGAGGACGGTGACTTTTGCGGAGCCGGGCGAGGAAGAATTCATCTATCAAGCTTGTAAGAGTTCTTTCTTCGCCTTGACTATCTCGTCTGCTCGTGCTAGGAGTTTGATGATTGGTGGGTGTACGGCATACCTGGCTTCGGTAGACGACTCTCGTCGAGCCGTACCGGCTCTGGAGGATATTCCGGTGGCTCGAGACTTCCCCGATGTCTTTCCTGCCGAGCTACCCGGGATGCCTCCGGACCGTGAGATTTCCTTCTGCATCGACCTGGTTCCGGGCTCCACCCCTATCTCGAGGGCCCCCTACTGTATGGCCTTTGCTTAGCTGAGAGAGCTGAAGGCTCAGCTTGAGGATCTTTTGGACTTGGGCTTCATCCGTCCGAGTGTTTCTCCTTGGGGAGCTCCTGTCCTTTTCGTCAGGATAAAGGACGGTAGTCTGCGCTTGTGCATTGACTACCGAGAGCTCAACAAGGTGACGGTGAAGAACAAGTACCCGCTGCCGCGGATTGATGATCTCTTCGACCAGCTCCAGGGAGCTTCGGTATTTTCGAAGATTGACCTGCAGTCGGGGTATCATCAGCTGAAGATAAGGGCCGAGGATGTCGCTAAGACTGCCTTTCGGACTCGTTACGGGCATTACGAGTTCACTGTGATGCCGTTCGGTCTGACGAACGCCCCAGCCGCCTTCATGGATTTGATGAATCGGGTGTTCCGGCAGTTCTTGGATCAGTTTGTCGTGGTCTTCATTGATGACATATTGATCTATTCGAGGAGCGACGTGGAGCATGAGGACCATCTTCGGCGAGTCCTCCTTACGCTTCGAGAGCATCGGCTTTATGCTAAGCTCAAGAAGTGTGAGTTTTCGCTTCGAGAGGTTTCCTTTTTGGGTCACATCGTGACGCAGTCGGGGATTGCGGTGGACCCAATGAAGGTGGCCTCTGTGGTGGACTGGCCCATCCCGACTTCCGTGACTGAGGTTCGGAGTTTCCTCGGGTTAGCTGGCTATTATCGGCGATTCGTTGAGGGTTTCTCCAAGATCGCCGCCCCGTTGAGCAAGCTGACGAGGAAGGGTGAGAGGTTTCTGTGGACTCCTGCCTGTCAGTCGTGTTTCCAGGAGCTGAAGGACAGACTGACCCGTGCCCCCATCCTTGCATTGCCGCAGCCCGGTGAGGACTTTGTGGTCTACTGCGATGCTTCCCGGATAGGTTTGGGGTGCGTGCTCATGCAGCAGGAGAGAGTCATCGCGTACGCCTCGCGCCAGCTGAAGGACTACGAGAAGAACTATCCGACGCATGACCTTGAGCTGGCAGCAGTGGTTTTCGCCCTCAAGCTTTGGAGGCACTATCTGTATGGGGCGCACTGCGAGGTGTTCACCGATCACCAGAGCTTGAAGTACCTCTTCACCCAGAAGGAGCTGAACCTCAGGCAGCGGCGGTGGCTTGAGCTGCTGAAGGACTATGACATCTCCATTCAGTATCATCCGGGCAAGGCGAATGTTGTGGCGGACGCCTTGAGCCGGAGGCAGCCTTCAGCGGAGCTTTCTCTCATGATCACTGACCAGGAGCACTTAGTGGAGGAGCTTCGTCGACTTGAGTTGGAGATTCTACCGCGTGGAGCCACCGCGCAGCTGTTGACCTTGGTGGTGCAGCCCACCTTGTCTGATCGGATTGCAAGTGGTCAGCTGCTAGACCCGTACTTGCAGAGGGTGCGGGCAGAGGCCGAGCAGAGCGGAGATGGCGACTTCGCGATCCATGCTGACGATTCTCTCCGCTTCCGTGGGCGGAGATGTGTGCCTAGTGACCCGGACCTGAGACGAGAGATTTTGACCGAGGCACACCGGTCGCCGTACACAGTCCATCCCGGAGGGACGAAGATGTACCGCGACCTGAGGCAGAGCTTTTGGTGGCTTGGCATGAAGCTGGACGTGGCTCGGCACGTCGCTCAGTGCTTGGTCTGTCAGCAGGTGAAGGCTGAGCACCAGCGACCTGCCGGGAGGCTTCAGCCGCTGCCGATTCCGGTGTGGAAGTGGGAGCAGATCACCATGGACTTCGTCACCAGGTTACCTCGTTCTCAGAGGGGTCATGATGCGATCTGGGTCGTCGTGGACCGTTTGACGAAGGCTGCTCACTTCCTGCCGGTGCACACCTCTTGGCCCCGAGATCGACTGGCACGACTCTACTTGGATGAGATCGTTCGGCTGCATGGGGTGCCAGTATCGATCGTTTCTGACCGGGATCCTCGCTTCGTGTCCCAGTTCTGGAGGAGCCTGCAGCAGGCTCTGGGGACGAGGCTTGACTTCAGTTCCGCTTACCACCCTCAGAGTGACGGGCAGTCGGAGCGTGTTATCCAGACTCTTGAGGATATGCTCCGAGCCTGCGTTTTGGATTTCGGGGAGGGTTGGTTCCGGTACCTCTCCTTGGTGGAGTTCGCCTACAACAACAGCTTCCAGGCGAGCATCGGGATGGCACCGTACGAGGCCCTGTATGGCCGTCGTTGTCGATCGCCGATCTGTTGGGATGACGTGGGGGAGCGTCGTGTGATCGGGCCTGACTTGTTGGAGGACGCAGAGGCCCGGGTTCGCTGTGCGAGGCAGAGGTTGCTGACTGCGCAGAGCCGGCAGAAAAGCTACGCGGACCAGCGACGACGAGACCTGGAGTTTCAGGTCGGCGAGCATGTGTTGCTCAGGGTGTCGCCTTCTCGAGGGATCAAGCGGTTCGGATTGTGGAGCAAGCTTAGTTCGCGTTTCGTGGGACCGTTCGAGATCCTTGAGCGTGTGGGTCCAGTGGCTTATCGGTTGGCTCTCCCTCCTAGTCTTGCTCGGGTGCACAATGTCTTCCATGTGTCTATGCTTCGGAAGTACATTCCCGACCCTTCCCACGTCATCAGCCCGACGGCGATCCAGCTGAGGGAGGACCTCAGCTACGACGAGGTGCCTGTGCGGATTTTGGCTCGCGAGGTAAAACAGTTGCGGAACCGGAGCATTCCTTATGTGAAGGTTCAGTGGGCGAATCACGAGGAGCGCGAGGCTACTTGGGAGCTGGAGATCGTGATGCGTGAGAGATATCCGCAATTGTTCGCGGATGGTGCTTGTGTTTAAGTTTCGGGGACGAAACTTCTTGTATGGGGGGAGTGATGTAAGAATTCGAAATTTTATTTAATGAAAATTTTGGGAATTCTGTGTTTCACTCCTATTACTGTGTTTTGGACCTTATACGCGTATATATACTGATATAAAGATATAGATAGGGGTATTAGGGTTTTTTAAATAGTGTTTTTATTCGTCGTGTTTTTGTCGCGGACGGTGTACGGCTTAACGGCGCCAACCGAAGTCGACGATCCAAAATGGTAGATTCGATGTCTCGGCAGTGCTGAACGCAATGGCGTGATCGGCGTCGACATGCGACGGACGGATCGAAAGTTACGGCGACTTCTTCGCTGAGTGGTCGAATGGCATTTTCGCAGTTTCGCGAATTGGACCCTGTTTTTCGCACCGTTTCGCGTGAGACTTCTTGTGGAGGGGCCTCCTGGTAATTGTGACCTGCTGTGAGTGGCCTGGGTGCAAGTAGGGCAGAGTGGAGGGGTGTTTTCGCAAAATGGACATGTGTATATACATGTGTGTGTGTGTGTATTGGTGTTTCTCTCTCTCTCTCCCTCTCTCTCTACTCTCACCCTCACAGCAGCTCCAGCCCCTCTCTCTCCCTCTCCCTCACTCCCCAGAGGTCCCCCGGCCACCGCCGACCGCCGCCGGCCGGCGCTTTGCCGGAGAGAAGCCCCTCTCCACCTGTTTTCTCTTCTCTTCTCCTCTGAGCTCAGCACCCAGGGGGATACCCACGCCGAGCTCCCCCTGAGGTGGCCGAGTCGCGGGGGAGCGCCGCCGTGTCGCCGGAGGCCCGCCGGAAGCAGCCGAGCTGCTGCTGCCTCAGCTGAAGCCGCAGCTGGCCGAGCTGCTTGGGCCGCCGCCGCCGCCGCTTCCCGGAGCTCAGGGGTGTGAGAATCACCACCCCCGAGCCCTCCGCCGCCGACCCAGCCTTTCCCGGCCGCCGGAAAGCCGCCTGAGCGCCGCCGGAGCTCTCTCCAGCTCGAGGAGCCACCTAGGGCAGTGAGCTACCACCTTAGCTCCGCCGCCGCCGTCGCCGGAGCTTTGCTGTCGCGGTCACCGGCCAACCGATGTCCGGCGACGCCCTCTTGCCGGTGCTCGCGTCACCACCGGCCGCCGTCGCCGTTGACCTATGTACTCGCTGTTTTTATGGATTTTCCCGGCCCATGACTTGTCATGTCGCAGTGAGACTGTGAGCACGGTCACCGGGACGTCGATACCTATCTGCTGGTGCTTGCAGAAGGTCGTGCGGACGTACGGTTTGCTCGAACGGCTCGACTTATTGCTTGTATGTTGATTATTATTGCTTGTTTTGGACTTTGGCAGCGTTGCGCCACTGCGGGCAGCTAGGGCTTGATCCCTAGGGCCCTGTGGACTGGTTGGTTAGCCTCTCCGCCCTTCGCGGAGTTTCGGATTCGTTTCCGACGCGTTTTTCGATAAATTAATCGACGAAATGCGCGTTTTTGGTCGAGCGACTCACTCGCTGTTTTCGTGAGTGACTCAGCCTTGTCTTTTAGCCTTGTTGGCTGTTCCTCATCGCTGTCCCGAGGTTTCGAGGGCAGCAGATGAGTGGCGAAGGGTTCCGGTGTCAAAACGACACTTTTCGTGAACCCGGGAAGCCTATTCGGGGTGCGTTTGCGCTCGTGGCACCCCGAGCTTGTGTTTGCTGTCCCAACACTAAGTTTGGAGTGTTCGGGGACAGCGAGAGATACTATTTGAGCTGTGGACTCTCCTTGGTGACTTTGTGTGGTTTCGGGATCGTCCCGGTGGGGTTTTCCGGGCGATCCGTCGATTTCGGGTTGTGAGATTTGTAGTTTAGCTTTGCCCGAGTAGACTTTGACCCTGTGAGTCTTTCGTAGGTCCTGACGCACTTCCCGAGAGCCGTCGGGGATAGGCGAGATCTACGCACAGGTGGGTACTTCGATCCGGAGTCGGATCAGTGGACTACGGTGATATCCTTCTACCTCTTCTCCTGCATTACAGTTATTAGTTCACTTGACACTCGTAGACTCTACCTTTATGCTTGGATAGTAGAGTAGTTGTGGCTTGCATGATTATTGAGACGACCCAGTTGGTCGGTGGTGATCGCTTATTCTTTCGAGCGATCCTCGTTGTGGTTTACCGGTTGCTTCACGGCTCGTCGCCGTCCTGTGGTTTGAGCATTTGCATCGATCGTCACAGCTCCCTAGCACCTCACGTATGCCAACGGTCTGATCCACCGTTTGGTCTTCTTTTCCGGAAAAGGGTCGTTGAGTTTGGTTCCGACCCGTGAGCCTTCTTGCGTTGCGGGCAGAAGGTTGTGTGCCTGTTGGTTGAGCAGGTTGTGACAGTACCCGGGATACTTCTCGGAGGTTATAGATTGGGTTGACTTGTAGTTATATACTTTGATGCATATATCTAGTTGTTTACAGTAGCATAGCATAGCAGTTGTTTATTCGCCTCATATCTACTTGTGCTACTGTTTACTTTACATACCTATTTGTTGACCCTCATGCCGGTGTGTACCCTACGCCTTCGTCGGCTCGCGGTACCCACTGGGAGGGGAGACATGTTTACATGTTCTCACCCCCCGCCTTTGTTGTTGTTTTCAGGTGAGGGGGGGGGGGGAGTCGGGACGTTGTGAGGCACGTCTAGTTAGTGCCATAGAGGTTCCGACCTGTGAGGCTGCCTCAGATTTTGGTTATTCTGTTACCCCCTTCTACAGTTAGCTACACTCTGGTTCAGTTACCTTTTGTGATGTTGATAGCATGCTTCTATGTTTTACTAGTTTTCGTATCTATATTAGCATGCTCGGTTTTATTTCTAACTTTAGTGAAATACTGTTTTCTACCCCTCGTGGTAGCGCTTTTAAAAGGAAAAGTCCTCGTGTGGAGAACGGTTTTCAAAGAGTTTTCAAATGAATGAACTTAGGGTTTTAAAAGAAAGCTTCTGGGTAAGAAGCAGTTTTCTAGTTTGATTGGTGAACTGTGCATCGCATCATCCTTCGCTTAAGGACCTGTTTAGATTCATGCAGGTTTAAGGACGGTTAGCTGTATAGATTGTGTTGCAATGTTGGTTGTGTGGTGGAATGAATAAGTGCTTGTATTCTTGTTGTATATGTTGGGGACGCCGTGCAAATACAGGGGAGGTGCTGTCCGTTTGTACAGTGAATCCCTGTATTTGTGGCTGGTCTGTACGTGGCGCGGGCTAGGCTTTCAAAAAAAAAAAATGGACACGTTTTCTGCTTTCCAAAACCAGCCCGGGGCGTGACAGCATTGATGCGGCACTCAATTGAATGCCCTCTCAAAACAATGTCCTCCTGAGAATTGTAGTTATACAAACTTCCAACTAGTAACTTTATTACTTAATAACGAATTTGAGAACCGAACTTGTACCTGCTTGTATGTAAGCCTCTCTCCAAGAGCCACACGAATTTGTTCCTCGATCAAATCAGTCGAAGATATCATTTCGGTGTTAACTCTATTTCCATGAAGTAAAAGGAACCTCTTTCATCTAAGAGAAATTCCACAGTGCCAACACCAATATAGCCTATGGACACCAGGATCCAGGTACAAAATTGAAAAAGGAAATGATGAGGGTAGTAAAATAGTTTCTTTTCAGTTCAGAAAAAAAAAAATTACTTAAATAGCATTAGCTTCTACTTTAGTTTTAGCAAAAGTAATATCAGATTAGCTAGAAGTTTGAATAGCAACATTTTACTGAAATTATGAAGTTAACACCAATAGAGTTAAAAGAAGAGTCTTAGAAACATATGCCCTATCAAATATATATTAAACTTCATTAAAAAAGGAAAAAAAAAAAGAACATCATAAACTAATATGAAGTAAATTGAAGAGGCTCATAATGTGCCTTCAATTAGTCACGCAATATTATGATAACTTACCCATGTGAATATTCTAAAAGCCTATTTTGTAGTTCCGGCGCTCAATTCATACAAAGCTGCAACCTAAAACACACAAAAAATAATTGATTAAGAATTGACCTCAGTCAGCATAAGAAAAAGCAATTCTTTATAAACTAATTATATATTAAGTAAATATAACTTGTATAATTGTAGAGGACATACCCTTGCAAATCTAAGTTGCTCATATGTGAGGGTTCGAGGCTACGACTCTGTCGACAATTTTCTATCCATTTTCATATCCAATTAACCCATTATATTAAATTCGCAAAGGAAAAAAAAAATTACTATGAAGCTTCACATCGCAACTGGTCCTCCACTTCAATTCTTCAAACTACTAAAGAATAAAAAAAGGTTAAAATCCTAAATGTCATCACATTATTTTGAGGAATCCCAATGTAAGAACTGATCAGGAATGGCATTTTGAAATGCCCCACTTTTAATTTAGTTTTTCTAATTGACGTTCCTTTTAACTTTTATTAAGTTATTCTTATTAAATTTAATGGATGGATTAACTATTACCTGTTATTATTCCAATTTTGTCTACTAAAAAAAATAATACTATTAATTTTGATTTTAAACGGCCAAAATTTGATAAAATTATCATGAGTTTGATATAAATTTTTATTTATTCAATTAAAAATACTTAATTGATTGAGAATACTTAATATAAAAAAATGAAATTTAAAAGGGCTCAATAAAAAGAGTTAAAATTAAGGGGCTATTTCACTATGACCTATAGTTCAGTGGGTCTCAGTGCATTTTTTCCTTTAATTAATCTAAGAGTTTAGCCTAAAAATGGGTTAAAAAATAATAATGAAAAAGAGTTTATATGAAGAACATTCAATGAATTAAGTAACTTTTTCAATAAAAAAATTAAAAGAAATGAAAAAACAAAATACAATTACCTGCAACTTATTCTTTTCTTTGAGAATCAACAATCTATAGGCATTTCATTTAACAAAGCAAACTACAATAAGCCTCATCATTTCAGTAATCCTCACATAGTTCACCTCCTCGCAGAGCGCGGCATCAAAGGCAACAAAGGAGAAGCCTAGTGTTTCTCCTTCGTCCCCTCCCCTCGCGTCTTCAGCGACCTCCCCCTTGCCTCCCTTTTCCTCCTCTTCTCCCTCTTTACCTTCTCCCTTGGCCTCTTTTTTCCCTCTTTAACGGCCCTTCTGCGTCAGGTTTTTTTTTTTTTATTGTGCGAATTTTTGTTCATCTTATCCCATTCATCTTCCTTATTCGCCCTTCCTCTCTCTTCTTTCGAGGAGGAGGCCTTCTAATCGACAACAACATCTTCAATTCCTCAGGATCGATCGATTGAAAACGATTCGTAGATGTGTCTCACTCTCGAGTTCAGGTTTGTTAATCCCGCTCTCTCTCTCTCTCGCGCGCGCTCTCTCTCCATCTCTAATCTCTGATACCAATTTTGTTCATCCTTAATCTCTGATGCAGCGGTGGCCTCGAGCTTCTTTGCAACTTCGTTAAGATTCACCATGACGCAAAATCCGGAGATAATAAGGTATCACAAACCAAAACCCTAAGCAAGCTATTAAAAAAAAAATCCTATATTTACCTCTAATTGTTAAATTTATGGCTTTAATGTATCTAAATTTGTGAGAGCTTACCTTGTCGATTGCGATCCAGTTGATTATGGCGTGCGTCTGCGCGAGGTCGGGGAGGGAAGTGGTGTGGCGGTCGAGGGAGGGGACGGGGAGGGGAGAGGAGAGGAGGAGTGCGGGGAGATGGTGAAGCCAAGCGCCCGAGGAGGGGGGGGGGAGGGGATGAAGGGATCGTGGGGGGAGGGAAGAGAGAAAGAGAGAGCGAGGGAGGGAGATCGGGGGACGCGGATGGGGAAGGCGAGCGGGTGGGGGGAAGATCAAGGGATCGTAGGGTGGGGAAGGAGAGAGAGAGAGAGAGAGAGAGAGAGAGAGAGCGCACGTTAAAAAAAAAAAATTTCCAAACGTCAGCTTCAACATCGAGGATTAATATATAGTTGATAGATAGATGAATCTGCAATATTTTTTACCACGTGATAAGTTTTTCTTCACCCTCTTTAGCACGTGACCCTTTCTCTTCTATTCACTAAACTTTCAATATGCATTTTAACGGTCCCACTAACCAAACTTTTAATTAGTGTATTTAAATGGTCTCCAATTATTCATTATGACTCTCTTTTTTTCCTCCACCATATTTTCAATTAATGCAAACGGTTCCATTATCAAACTTTCAATAAGTATATTTAAATAGTCTCACTATTATTTACAATGCTTATCTCTTTATTCCTAATTATTCATCATGATCCTTTTCCTTTCTTTCACCATACTTTCAATTAATGCAAACGGTTCCACTACCAAACTTCCAATGAGTTACCAAATTTTCAATGAGTATATTTAAATGGTCCCACTACTATCTACAATGCTAACCTCTATATTCCCAATTATTCATTATAACCCTTTCCCTTATGTCCACGAGACTTTCAATTCTCTATCTCTAATTAATTTATTTGTTTTCTATCTTTCATCTTTTTCTATACACCATCACCTTCTTCTCTCGCTCCCTCCCTCTCTCTCACTAATGCGCACCCACTTTCCCCCTCTGCCGCGGTCGGAGGGATCGTCATCGCCATCACTATCACCATTGCCGGAGAAAGCATTGTCGGGCCCATTCCCACCGCCAACAGTGAGGGACCTTTGGTGGTGTGTAGCAAGTGAGATACACAAAAAAATATTTAATATTTTCTTATTATTAATTATTTTTTAACGGTTTTTCTACTCGCTGCGCAGCGCGAGCCACTTCACTAGTTGTGAATGATTTGTAATCCACCCACTTTAGAGGAGTACAAATTACTTTACATTGCGTACAGTAGAGCTGTAGAGAGTAGTGGGACAACAACATCAATTGTGTAACTTAAAAGAATGTTAAGTCCTCGAACAACAAAACAATAGTTCAGAGTAAAGAGTAACATGTCTATGCCAAAATTAACTACAACCATTTGCTTCTAATATAGTCATTTTAATATATCTCCGCAGAGACACAAACTCAGAAGAAAAAAAAGGAAAAAAAGAAGAAGAAGAAGAACAAGACGACTATTATTCTAGCATCAAAATCTTCTGTTGTGTAAGAAAATATGAATGAGAGGGCAGCTGCAGTACAGAAGATTCAATTTAGGCAGCGGGTTGGTGAAGTTTTAATTGCCGACTCCCGCAAGCTCTTTCTCTGCAGTAGATAACACCAGCTTCTGAGGCTGCAATTTGAAAGAAACTTGTTACATTGGATTTTCCTCCAATAAACTTGCTTGATAAATGTACTTCCCTATTTACTATGGATGCATGTTAGGCATCCAAGATTGAACTCAGTTAAGACAATATGAGAGAGCCTCGCTAGGGTTGACGGAGGGTTTAGTGACTTAAAGGTACTGGGAGTTGCAAGAGGTTGGAACTATGAATCAAGTGGAAACTGTATGGTTATGGAGAACTCTATTGTATGGTACCACGCTTACCCCTTTCTTATTGCGACCCACGATGCCTCCAAACCAATAAACACTTCCTCTCCTCCGATGTCACTATCTCATCTTATCTTATACAATCCATCTCGAGTGCCAAATGAGGTCTATATTTACATTTGTATTTTCAATTATATGCATATGGTTTGCATAGATGCTGAGAAAGTTCTCCACCCATGCAACGTAATACAACTTCTAAAATTAAAATTAAATGTGCAAACATCTCTCGAACAATTACACTTCTGCAAAAAGCCTCTGAATTCTTACTTTTAAATCTCCCCTCTTCATGTAGTAATACAATAATAAGGAAACAACATTGGTTTTCTAAAGATTTTTTATCATGTGTCTGCAACTTCTGTAGCACAGAAACAACTCTCAACACTCTCAATGCAGCTACTAGAGCTTTACTAATGCTATAATATTCTTCTATTTTGAAGCTTTCTCCTCCTTTGATCATTACAGAAAGCAAGTTACCTTGAAAAGTGGAGTGCAAAACTAACGTTGCTCCGGCGGAAGGACCTATTGCACTATGAAATCAGGTTTAAGGAAGCAGATTTGAAAACAGAGGAGTTTGGTGTCCATTTTCAAAATCTTGGGAGTTCGAGAGATACAATTATACATCCAACTATTAAGAGCTAACAGCTAAAAGCATATCTATTTTGTAATTATCTTACAACTTCGGAAACAAAGGAAAAGGAATGTGGTTGTCATAGACATTCAAAGACCATCAGAAAGAGGAAAAGTTAAATACTAACCGCAGCCAAATCCTTTTCGTGCTTTGGAATGAATGCAGTATCCACTATTCCATTTCTAAAGTCCTGCAATTTTCACAATAATATGTTTCTTTTTTTAAAAGAAAGTTAAAATTTTGAAAATGACATTCTTTGGAAGTTAATGAGATTGAGTCTAATCTTTGTGACATCGATATTCATTACCTCAATGTCAAGAATTAGCTTATGGTATTCAATGGTTGTAGGGATCCCTGTAAAGAAAAAAGGTTGATCATTAGTTATAATGTATGTATAACGAGAGAAAATAAGATAAAATTGATCGGTAATATTTTGTTGTTATTCTATAACAGCGTATAGCTAATTCAATGCTTCATATTTTGAAAAAAAAAATTCTCAGTTTTAGTTGGTTGCAAGAATATTGAATTTCTTTAAAAGGTAAGACATAAGGAAATAATAATTATTAATGGTACATTATATGAAAAAATCCTACATCTTAAAGGTACATGATGAAAACTTGTTCCGCTAGCACAGTGATGCAGAATATTGCATAAGTGATACTATTAAGCCAACAGAAAAGAAAGAAATATGACGAAAGAATTAGCAAACATCTCTCAAAGTATATAAACAAGGTGGAAGTGAATTATAAATACTTGATAGATCAGAAGGTACAGAAAGCAAACAACAGAGAGAGAGAGAGAGAGAGAGAGGAAATCTGACAGCCCAGAGCTATTTCATGAATCTTGAATAAATTATGAGTAGCCATATTTTCCAAAGAAATTTGTGTCGGAGAGTTCTAATACCCAAAGAAAGAAAAAAAATACATCGACGGTCATCTAACCTGTGATGATGGTGTCATCAAGAGCTCTTTTCATTCGCTCTATTGCTTTCTCCCTTGTTGGCGCCCACACAATAAGCTTAAAAAAAGAAGAATTTAGAGCTTTCCACCCACAACAGATTTTACAAATTAACCCACCAGAAACTGTCATGAACTGAGATATACTTAAGAAATTAATCTGAGTATACCGATGAAAATTGAGGTCGCTTAGTAGTCCAGTAATTTACAATTTATACATGCTAAGTAAGAAATTAACTTGCTTACTTTTCCCAAGAGTGAGTCATAGCTTGGGGGAACCACGTAGCCCGGATAAACATGACTATCCATTCTAACAAATGGACCTCCTGATGGCAAGTATGCAGTAATCTTTCCTGCAATTCTCGATAAGTATTACCATTAAGAAAGCTCTATTATTGAGAGGGCTCTAAAATAGTTGACATACAAAAAACATTTTAAGTCAAGAATGAGAAGAAGCCATAAAGATACTGAAAAGCACAGATGAATAGCGGATGTAACATAGAAAAAATATTCAAGATATATTCAAATATTCCGCTACGCTGTCACGCCCCGGGCTAGTTCTAGATGCGGAAAATACGTGCCAAATTTTTTTTTTTTGAAAGCCTAGCCCGCGCCACGTACAGACCCGCCACAAATACAGGGTCCACTGTACACACGGACAGAACCTCCCCTCTATTTGCACGGCCTCCACAACTTACAACAGGATCACAACCACCATTCATTCATCACAACAACATAACAACACAAGAGATTCATACAGCTAGCAGTCCTTAAACTTGTATGAATCTAAGCAGATCCTTAAGCGAAGGATGATGCGATGCACAAGCAACAAACATTCTAGAAAGCTGCTCCTTACCCAGAAGCTTTATTTGAAACCCTAATTTCAATCATCCAAGAATCATTTGAAAACTGTCCTCCACACGAGAACTCTCTTTTGAAATCACAAAAAACCGAACAATCAGAAATCTATTTGAAAACTGTTTCCCACACGGAAAGCTTTATTTCACGACGCTACCACGAGGGGTAGAAAGCCAAAATACTCGATAAATGAAACGATCGAAAAACATGGATACAACCAACTAGTCCAAGCATGCAATCATCACATAATGATAATGAATGATCAACAACACATAAGCATGCTAGAATAAGCCAAAGGATAACTGAACCACAAATCACATCTAGTAGACAAAGGGTAGGGTGATAACCAAATCTGGGGAAGTAGCCTCACGAGTCGGAACCTCTAGAGCTACTATCTAGGCGTGCCTCGCAGCGTCCCGACACTCACCACCCTGCTCACCTGAAAACTGCAACGAGGGCGGGGGGTGAGAACATGTACACATGTCTCCCCTCCCAGTGGGTACCGCAAGCCGACGAAGGCGAGGTGTACACACCGGCACGAGGGTCAACAAAGATAGATATGGTATACAGCAGCACAAGTAAGTATGAGGCTGACATACAACTGAAACAACTATGCTACTGTAAGCAACTGGTATATGCATCAAAGGAGATAACCACAAAGTAAACCCAATCTGAAACCACCAGGACGCACCCCGGGCTCTGTCACAACCTGCTCAACCACCGGCACAAACCTTCCCGACGCACTTCATCGAGGCTCACGGGTCGGAACAAACTCAACGACCCTTTTCCGGAAAAGAAGCCCAAACGGTGGATCAGACCGTTGGCATACGTGAGGTGCTAGGGAGCTGTGACGATCGATGCGTATGCTCAATCCACAGAACGGCAACGAGCCGAGAAGCAACCAATAAACCACAACTAGGATCGCTCGGAACAACAGGCGATCACCACCGACCAACTGGGTCGTCTCAAGAACCATGCAAACCACAACTACTCTACTATCCAATCACGCATATAAGTAGAGTCAACGGGAGTCAAGTGAACTAATAACTGAAATGCAAAGAAGGGATAGAAAGGTATCACCGTAGTCCACTGAACCGACTCCGGATCGAAGTACCCACCTGCAGGAAGCTAGAGCCTAACACTGACGGCTCTCGGGAACCGCGACAGGACCTACAAAAGACTCACAGGGTCAAGGTCCACCAAGTCGACGCTAAACACAAGCTCACACATCCCAAAACCGACGGATCGCCCGGGAAACCCACCGGGATGATCTCGAAACCACACGAAGCCCCGGAGGGGTACCAAACAGCCAACAAGTCCCTCGCTGTCCCCGAACACACAAAACCAAGTGACGGGACAGCGAGCACAAGCTCGGGGTGCCACGAACACCAAACGCACCCGAAAAGGCTTCCCGGGTTCCCGAAAAATGCCAAATTGGCACCGGAACCCCTCGTCGCTCATCCGCTGTCCTCGAAACTTTGGGACAGCAATGAGGAACAGCCAACAAGGCTAAACGACGAAGCCAAGTCACTCACGAAGACAGCGAGTGAGTCGCACGACTAGAAACACACGTTTTGCCGATTAATTCATCGAAAAACGCGTCGGAAACGAATCCGAATCTCCACGAAAGGCCAAGGGGTTGGACAACCAATCCACAGGGCCCTAAGAACCAAGTCCTTGCTGCCCACAGCGTCGCAACATTGCCACAAAAGCCAAAGTCCACAATCAAGCAACAATTCCATACAAACAAGCAATAAACGGAGCCGCTAGAGCAAACCGTACGTCCGCACGACCTTCCGCAAACACCAGCGGATAGGTATCGATGTCACGGAAACCGTGCTCACAGTCCCACTGTGACAGGACCAGTCGCAAGCCGGGAAATCTCATAAGAACAGTGAGCGCGCGCACAAAGAAAGCATAACTAAGGCCGTGTGAGCAAGCCATACATCCGCACGACCTTCCGCAAGCACCAGCGGATCGGCAACGACGTAGCGGAGGCCATGCTCACAGCCCCACTGCAACAGGAACAGTCGCAGTCCAAGAAAGTGCATAAAAACAGTGCAACAAATGGCAAAATGGCCCGACAAAGGCCGAACTACGAAGCGGCTCAACCAAAATCAGATCTGAGGTGAGCATGATGATCAGCGCATTGCCGCGATCATCGTGCTCACCTTCCTGAGCTCCGGGAGGCAACAGGAAGCTCAAACAAGCAAACCAAACCCAAAAACCCCAAAAACAGACCCTGGCCGGAGCAACCAGCTCCGGCCGGGTGCCGGCCGACATGCAAGGCCCGAGGTGGCCAGCATTGGCAGAGGAGGTGGCAAGGAAGATGGGGCTCACCTCAGTCATCGGCGGGAAGCGGCGGCAGCGGCGCAGGGAAGAACCCCACTCTCGGGTTAGCAACCCGAGCCTAGGGCACGGCGGCGCCGGCAACAAACGGCGACGGCGGCCGGCGGCGACGCGAGCACCGGGAAGGGGGGGTCGCCGGACGTCGTCCTGCCGGTGACCGTGACAAAAAAGGCGGCGGGTGGCGGCGGCGGAGCTGGATCAGCCGCGGATGCCCTAGCTGCCCCACCGAGGCTTGCGGTGGCTACGGCGGCGCTCCGGCGGCACGGCGACGGCCGGGGAGGCAGGGTCCGACAGCGGAGGTCCCGAGGGTGACCGTGCTCACCCTTGCCGGCGTCAGGAGGCGACGGCGGCGCGGCCCCACGAAGCTCGGCCAGCAGCACTCTCGGCCAGCGGCTGCTGTGGCTCCGGCGGCCCACGGCGGCGGCTCCCGGCGATGGCTCTCCACTCCGGCGGTCGTGCCACCTCAGGGGAAGCCCATGCATGGGTTTCCCCTGGGTGCACACCGCAGGGAAGAAGAAGAGAAAGAAGAAGAAGGAGAAGAAGAAGAAGAAAAGGGGGAGAGGGGAATGGCCGAGGTTAGCTCCGGCCAGGGGTGGCCGGCGGCGGCCGGAGCTGCTCGGGGAGGAGGCCACGAGGCAGGGGGAGGTGGTGCTCACCACAGGAGGCTGTGGGGGAGAGGGAGAGAGAGAAAACCCAACAATGCCACACACACACACATAACACACTAATACACTTGCACAATTGCACAAAACCCCTCCAAACACCACAATTAGCACCTGAGCCCCCCACAGCAGGCATAATATGCCAGAACACCCCTCCACAAGCCGTCCCACGCTAAACGGTGCGAGAACAGGGTCTAAATCGCGAAATCAAAAAACGTGACATTCGACCCCTCGGCGATCAAGATGGAATAACTCTCAAACCGCTCGTCGCATGTCGACGCGGATCACGCCATCGCATTCAGCACTGCCGAGACATCGAACTCACCATTTTGGATCGTTAGATTCGGACTCCGGTTCGCGCCGTTAAGCCGTTCACTCTCCGCGACGAAAATCCAAAAACACTAAAATCCACTAAAACTCATTTATATACATATATATATATATATATAAATACCTGTATATATATACGTATACTGATCAAAAACGCAGTATCGGGGAGAGGAACACAGAATTCCAAATTTCCAAAATTCGAATTCTCACATACGCTATCATCCACGAATTGGATGATCCCCAACTATTGGATATTTTTGTAAGAAATTGCACTTTGAGAGGAATATTTAGGAACTCAGGTTTCACAGGTATAAACATATGCAGATTATTTTGCAGAATTGTACGCAAAACTCCCAATAACATATAATTAGATATCCTACACCATTAGCATAATTATTAGTCAAGATTACCCTGAAGTTCCCGAGGAAGGGAAGTAACGAACAAAAAAGTTCAGAAAGAAAACATAAAATAATAAGAAAAATGCTAAAATTTGAATTTCCCAGTTTTTCAAAGTATAAACCAATAGAAAGGGAGAAAGTACCAGGTCCAGGGCGAAATCCTTTAAAGGCATCTTCGGCATTGATGCGGCACTCAATTGAATGCCCTCTCAAAACAATGTCCTCCTGAGAATTGTAGTTATACAAACTTCCAACTAGTAACTTTATTACTTAATAACGAATTTGAGAACCGAACTTGTACCTGCTTGTATGTAAGCCTCTCTCCAAGAGCCACACGAATTTGTTCCTCGATCAAATCAGTCGAAGATATCATTTCGGTGTTAACTCTATTTCCATGAAGTAAAAGGAACCTCTTCCATCTAAGAGAAATTCCACAGTGCCAACACCAATATAGCCTATGGACACCAGGATCCAGGTACAAAATTGAAAAAGGAAATGATGAGGGTAGTAAAATAGTTTCTTTTCAGTTCAGAAAAAAAAAAAATTTACTTAAATAGCATTAGCTTCTACTTTAGTTTTAGCAAAAGTAATATCAGATTAGCTAGAAGTTTGAATAGCAACATTTTACTGAAATTATGAAGTTAACACCAATAGAGTTAAAAGAAGAGTCTTAGAAACATATGCCCTATCAAATATATATTAAACTTCATTAAAAAAAAAAAAGGAAAAAAAAAGAACATCATAAACTAATATGAAGTAAATTGAAGAGGCTCATAATGTGCCTTCAATTAGTCACACAATATTATGATAACTTACCCATGTGAATATTCTAAAAGCCTATTTTGTAGTTCCGGCGCTCAATTCATACAAAGCTGCAACCTAAAACACACAAAAAATAATTGATTAAGAATTGACCTCAGTCAGCATAAGAAAAAGCAATTCTTTATAAACTAATTATATATTAAGTAAATATAACTTGTATAATTGTAGAGGACATACCCTTGCAAATCTAAGTTGCTCATATGTGAGGGTTCGAGGCTACGACTCTGTCGACAATTTTCTCTCCATTTTCATATCCAATTAACCCATTATATTAAATTCGCACTTGGGGAAGCTTAAGCGGTATCAAGGAATTCCATTTTGTAATTGCTTTAGACGTGGGAATATATTGTGAAGTTTTTTAGGCATGGAATAAGTCAAAATTGGACCAAAAATCCGAGACTTGATTACCAATTCTCCGATCCAAATTGGCCTGAAAAAAAAAATTACTATGAAGCTTCACATCGCAACTGGTCCTCCACTTCAATTCTTCAAACTACTAAAGAATCAAAAAAGGTTAAAATCCTAAATGTCATCACATTATTTTGAGGAATCCCAATGTGAGAATTCGAATTTTGGAGATTTGAAATTCTCAGCGTTCCTCTCCCTTGATACTGTGTTTTCGATCAGTATACGTATATATATACAGGTATTTATATATATATATATGTATATAAGTGAGTTTTGTGGATTTTATAGTTTTTGGATTTTTGTCGCGGAGAGAGAGAAAGGCTTAACGGCGCGATCCGGAGTCCGAATCTGACGATCCAAAATGGTAGATTCGATGTCTCGGCAGTGCTGAACGTGATGGCGCAATCTGCGTCGACATGCGACGAACGGTTTTAGAGATCTTCCATCTTCTTCGCCGAGAGGTCGAACGTCACATTTTTTTTGGTTTCGCGTTTTAGACCCTGTTCTCGCACCGTTTCGCGTGAGTTTGCTTGTAGAGGGGTGTCTGGGCATATTATGCTTGCTGTGAGGGACCCAGGTGCTAATAGTGAGGTTTGGAGGGCCTTTTTGCATTTTGTGTGGTGGTTGGGAGTGGTTGGGGTGGTTGAACTACTCCCTCTCACTCCTCTCACTCCCTCTCTCACTTCCTCTCTTCCCCCCTGCTCCCAGAGGTGAGCCACTCCTTCTCCCTCACTTCCCCGAGCATCCCCGGCCGCCGTCGACCGCCGCCGGCCGGCGTGGCAGCCGGAGAAGCTCTCTCTCTCCCTTCTCTTCTTCTCTCCTTTTTCCTTCTTCTTCTTCTTCTCCTTCTTCTTCCCTGCGGTGTGCACCCAGGGGAAACCCATGCATGGGCTTCCCCTGAGGTGGCACGACCGCCGGAGTGGAGCGCCGCCGCCGGGAGCCGCCACCGTGGGCCGCCGGAGCCGCAGCAGCCACTGCTGAGAGTGCTGCTGGCCGAGCTTCGTGGGGCCGCGCCGCCGCCGCCTCCCGACGCCGGAGAGGGTAAGCATGGTCACCCTCGGGACCTCCGCTGCCGGACCCTGCCTCCCCAGCCGTCGCCGTGCTGCCGGAAAGCCGCCGGAGCCGCCGCGGGCTCGGCTTAGGAAGCTAGGACAGCCGCGGCCTTGTCTGCTCCGCCGCCGCCACCCGCAGCCTTTTTTGTCGCGGTCACCTCCCAACCGACGGCCGGCGACCTCCTCTTGCCGGTGCTCGCGTCGCCGCCAACCGCCGTCGCCGTTTATTGCCGGAGCCGCCGTGCCCTAGTCTCGGGTTGCCAACCCGAGAGCCTCCTTCTTTCCCGCGCCGCCGCCGCCGCCGCTCCCCGCCGCTGCCTGAGGTGAGCCTCCCCTTCCTCACCTCCCCCGCACCCATCCCTGGCCGCCGCCGGCCATGCATGTCGGCCGGCAGCCGGCCGGAGCTAGCTGCTCCGGCCAGGGGTCATCTTTGTGGTGTTTTTGTTTTGCGCGCTTGTTTGAGCTCCCTGTTGCCTCCCAAAGCTCGGGAGGGTGAGCACGATGATCGCGGCAATGCGCTGATCACCACGCTCACCCTATTTTCCTGTTTTGGTGGAGTATTTTGCCGCGTAGCCGTTGTCGAGCCATTTTTGCCTTGTTTGTGCTATTTTTATGCATTTTCCCGGCCTGCGACTGTTCTTGTCGCAGAGGGGCTGTGAGCATGGCTTCCGTGACATCGTTGCCTATCCGCTGGTGTTTGCGGAAGGCCGTGCGGATGTACGGTTTGCTCGGACGGCCTTAGTTATGCTTGCTTTTGTGCGCGCGCTCACTGTTTTTATGGGATTTTCCGGCTTGCGACTAGTCCTGTCGCAGTGGGACTGTGAGCACGGTTATCGTGACGTCGTTACCTATCCGCTGGTGCTTGCGGAAGGTCGTGCGGACGTACGGTTTGCTCTAGCGGCTTCGTTTATTGCTTGTATGCTTGTATAAGTTGCTTGATTGTGGATTTTGTCTTTTGTGGCATTGTTGCGACACTGTGGGCAGCTAGGGCTTGGTTCTTAGGGCCCTGTGGACTGGTTGTTCAACCCCTTCGACCTTCGTGGAGATTCGAATTCATTTCCGACGCGTTTTCTCGATGAATTAATCGGCGAAACGTGTGTTTCTAGTCGTGCGACTCACTCGCTGATTTTGCGAGTGACTTGGCTTCGTCGTTTAGCCTCGTTGGTTGTTCCTCATCGCTGTCCCGAAGTTCCGAGGACAGCGGATGAGCGACGAGGGGGTTCCGGTGCCAATTTGGCATTTTTCGGGAACCCGGGAAGCCTATTCGGGTGCGTTTGTGGTCGTGGCACCCCGAGCTTGTGCTCGCTGTCCCGTCCCGTCACTTGGTTTAGTGTGTTCCGGGACAGCGAGGGACTTCGTTGGCTGTTTGGTACCCCTGTAGAGCTTTGTGTGGTTCGGGATCGTCCCGGTGGGTTTCCCGGGCGATCCGTCGGTTTCGGGATGTGTGAGCTTTGTGTTTAGCGTCGACTTGGTGGACCTTGACCCTGTGAGTCTTTCGTAGGTCCTGTCGTGGTTCCCGAGAGCCGTCGGTGTTAGGCAAGATCTTTCGACAGGTGGGTACTTCGATCCGGAGTCGGTTCAGTGGACTACGGTGATACCTTTCTATCCCTTCTCTTGTATTTCAGTTTTAGTTCACTTGACTCCCGTTGACTCTACTTATATGCGTGCTTGGATAGTAGAGTAGTTGTGGTTTGCATGGTTCTTGAGACGACCCAGTTGGTCGGTAGTGATCGCCTGTTGTTTCGAGCGATTCTAGTTGTGGTTTGCATGGTTCTTGAGACGACCCAGTTGGTCGGTGGTGATCGCCTGTTGTTCCGAGCGATCCTAGTGGTGGTTCTGGTTGCTTCTCGGCTCGTTGCCGTTCTGTGGATTGAGCATTTGCATCGATCGTCACAGCTCCCTAGCACCTCACGTATGCCAACGGTCTGATCCACCGTTTGGGCTTCTTTTCCGGAAAAGGGTCGTTGAGTTTGTTTCGACCCGTGAGCCTCGACGCAGTGCGTCTGGTAGGTTTTGTGCCGTTGGTTGAGCAGGTTGTGACAGTGCCAAGGATACGTCCCGGTGGTTACAGATTGGGTTTACTTTGTGGTTATCTCCTTTGATGCATATACTAGTTGCTTACAGTAGCATAGTTGTTTCAGTTGTATGTCAGCCTCATACTTACTTGTGCTACTGTATACCTTATCTAGCTTTTGTTGACCCTCGTGCCGGTGTGTACACCTCGCCTTCGTCGGCTTGCGGTACCCACTGGGAGGGGAGACATGTGTACATGTTCTCACCCCCCGCCCTCGTTGCAGTTTCAGGTGAGCAGGGTGGTGAGTGTCGGGACGCTGCGAGGCACGCCTAGATAGTAGCTCTAGAGGTTCCGACTCGTGAGGCTACTTCCCCAGATTTGGTTATCACCCTACCCTTTGTCTACTAGATGTGATTTGTGGTTCAGTTATCCTTTGGCTTACTCTAGCATGCTTATGTGTTGTTGATCTTTCATTATCTTTATGTGATGATTGCATGCCTGGACTAGTTGGTTGTATCCATATTTTTCGATCGCTTCATTCATCGAGTATTTTGGCTTTCTACCCCTCGTGGTAGCGTCGTGAAATAAAGGTTTCCGTGTGGAAAACAGTTTTCAAATAGATTTCTGATTGTTCGATTTTTGTGATTTCAAAAGAGAGTTCTCGTGTGGAGGACAATTTTCAAATGATTCTTGGATGATTGAAATTAGGATTTCAAATAAAGCTTCTGGGTAAGGAGCAGCTTTCTAGAATGTTTGTTGCTTGTGCATCGCATCATCCTTCACTTAAGGATCTGCTTAGATTCATACAAGTTTAAGGACTGCTAGCTGTATGAATCTCTTGTGTTGTTATGTTGTTGTGATGAATGAATGGTGGTTGTGATCCTGTTGTAAGTTGTGGACGCCGTGCAAATACAAGGGAGGTTCTGTCCGTGTGTACAGTGGACCCTGTATTTGTGGCGGGTCTGTACGTGGCGCGGGCTAGGCTTTCAAAAAAAAAAAAATTAGCACGTTTTTTCGCGTCTAGAACTAGCCCGGGGCGTGACAGATTAAGATGGTATCAGAGCGTAAAGGGAACAAACACTCATTCATTCATCAACTTGTAACTGAACCACTGGTTAGGCTGACCCATAGGAGGACCTAGGATGTATAGGCGCGCGAGTTCGAGGGGTTTGTTTTCGGCTTGTGTTTTGTGGGAGTTGCCGACCCCTTTTCTCTTGCGCTGGTTTCTGCATTCTTGCAGTTGGCTTATAGTCTTGGTAGACCTCCTCGTCCGGGTCGTGGTGGTGGGCGTGCGCCTGCGGAGCCGTCTGCTGGTGTTCTGTTTCGGGCTGTTGTGGCTGGTTCGAGTGAGGAGCTGGCAGGAGGCGGACAGCCTGGTGTGGACCGTACCCTGTGTGCTTGAGGCCGAGGTGAGGGGTCTGCTGGCGACCCTCTCCGGCATGTTCCGGCTTGTTTCGGTGGTTTTTGCAACAGGCTACGGCAGCTGCCGCTCCAGCCCCTCCTACTCCTTCGCCGTGTACCCCGATGACTGCAGACCCTCCTGTGGCACCCACACCGTTGTGCGACGACCGTGACGACGACAGCGACCTTGTCGGCTGTTGCGCATGTGGACGCCGACCCCGTGTTTGGGGGTGGTGGTCACACCCGAGCGTGTTCGGGCGAATTTCCTGAGTTTTGATCTGCCCTAGTTCGCAGGCTCGTGCTCCTTCTAGTGGTGGTGGTCGTGGAGTATCAGACAGATCCCAAGTGGCAAGGTGTTTTCCCCTTTGTGTAACCACTCGTTGGCAGGTGGTAGCCCTTGTGGGCTTGGGAACGTCACTTGGTGGATCTGTGTTGTGGTTTGGGTTGTTCTTTCCCTGTCCCCACTTTCCGTGTTGAGCACGAGGGCCCCTGCGAGTGTCTCTATGGAGACGGTGTTGTGAGCGATTTCGACCGCAGTTTGGGTGTTCCCCCTCTGTTTTGTTGGGTAGGGCGGTGAAACTTACCCCTCTGACGTATTGCTGGTGGAATCGTCAGTGTTGGTCTTTCGACCATTGGCTAGTTCTCGCGTCGAACTGACGTGTACTAGACGGAGTGGACACTATTTAGTGTCGGGTTTTTGTTGGTGCCGACGTTGGTTAGTCAACGCTGGATTTGTTCTTCCCTCGTTTTGGTTCGGGTGGATTGACGACCCTTTGTCGCCTGTAGCCGACGGTTCGTTGTTGGAAGCCGAAGACTCCTAGGGCGTGGGCTCAGGGCAGACTTTGTTTTTGTGGTCGGTTTGCTGTTTCCCGTTAATTCGGCGACTCGTTTGTGTTTCGGTCCAGCTTTTGAGTTGGTTAACCTGGTACCGTTGTGGTGTTGCCAACTGGTTGTTGGCCTTTGATCTTGGGATATTTCGCTTTCTTTTGATAAGTACGTTGGCTGCAGACAACGTAGTGTCAAAAGTTAGGATGAAATACCCTATCCCTTTTGGGACCTTCTGGATTGGGTCGGTGCCTTCTCTTGTCGTCGTCTGGTGGGAAAGCTGTGTGGTGGTCATCCCTGATCTTGTTGTGAGCCTGAGCTGATCCCGGAGTGGTTTTGAGCAGTTGATTTGCCATCACTGCCGTCGGTTTGATTCCAGTTGAGTTGGGTGCCTTTTAGCTCAGTTTCGGGATGACGGGAGTCTGGTTGTTGGCTCCGAGGTCTCTGTGCTTGTGTTTGCGTGCAGGGTTTTCGCCGCGTCTTTTGTGTAGTCTTGCTTCAGGGCGCGTGTCCGATCTTATGGATCTGATGTTCGGCATCGTTGGTGTTTTCATCGCTTGTTGCGATTGGCAATCCTCTGCACCTGAGTGTTGGACTCGCAAGGTTTTCGTTGGTTGGATTGTGAGTCGAGCTTTCGGTGGGTCAGTGTTGTTTTAGTACCCTCTACCGCAGATCTTCGATCCCTTCGACCGGCTCCAGGGAGCCTCGATTTTTTTCGAAGTGTGTTCTGCAGCCAGGTTATCTTTAGTTGAAGATCAAGGCCGAGGACGTTGCGTTAACGGCCTTCCGGACTCGTTACGGGCTTTACGAGGTCACGGTTTTGCCGTTCGGTTTGACGAACATCCCGGCAGCTTTTTGGATTTGATGAACTGGATTTTTGGTAGATCTTGGATCAATTTGTCGTGGTCTCCTTTGACGACATACTGATCTTTTCGAGGAGTTTCCTTCTTGGTTCGCATCGTGACGCGGGTTAGTTTTGCGGTGGAACCAAGGAAGGTGGGCTTTGTAGTAGTTTGGCCTATTCCGACTTCTGTGGCTGAGATTAGGAGCTTCCTCGGCTTGGGCGTTGTTGCCGGCGACTTGTTGAGGGTTCTTCTCAAGATCGCCGCCCCTTTGAGCAAGCTGTCGAGGAAGGGCACGTTGTTTCTGTAGACTCCCGCTTGTCAGATGAGCTTCTAGGAGCCGATGGACTGTTTGACTCGTGCCCCTATCTTAGCATTGTCGCAGCCTGGTGAGGTTGTTGTGGTCTTCTGCGATGCATCGTGGATGGGATTGGGGTGCGTGCTCTTTCAGCATGTGAAGGTTATCGCTTATGCTTCGCGCTAGTTGATGGACTATGAGAAGATCTATCTGGCGCCCGATCTCGAGTTAGCAGCAGTGGTGTTCGCTCTCAAGCTTTGGAGACACTACCTGAATGGAGCACGTTGTGAGATCTTCACGGGTCCCCTGAGTCTGTCGTATCTCTTCAAGGAGCCGTCTCTTTTGATCACCGACCAGGAGCGTTTGGTGGTGGAGTTTCGTTGACTTGAGTTGGAGACCTTACCTTGTGGAGCTACCGCACAGTTGTTGTCTTTGGAGGTGCAACCCACCTTAGCAGATCAGATTTTCGGTAGGCAGCTGATGGATCTGCACTGGCAGAGAGTACGAGCAGACGCCGAGCAGGGCAGAGATGGTGACTTCGTGCTACATGCTGTTGGTTTTCCTTCGAGGACGGAGGTGTGTGCCCAGTGTTCAGGATTTGAGGTGAGAGTTTTGACTGAGGCACACCGGTCGCCGCACATCGTTTATCCTGGAGGGACGAAGATGTACCGCGACTTGAGGCAGAGTTTCTGGTTGTAGCTCAGCATGTGGCACTGTGCCAGGGTATGTCAGTAAGTGAAGGCTGTGCATCAGCAGAGAAGCTTTGACCGTTGCCTGTACCTGTAGGGAAGTGGGAGCAGATCACCATGGTTTTCGTCACTGGGTTGCCTCGTTCTCAGCGAGGTCATGTTGCGATCTGGGTTTTGTGGACTGTTTGACGAAAACAGCTCACTTCCTACCGGTACACTCGTTTTAGTCTCGGGATCGACTGGCGCAGCGCTACTTGGATGAGTTCGTCGGGCTGTTTGGAGTGCCAGTGTCGATCGTTTTGGATTGGAGTCCTCGCTTCGCTTCCCAGTTCTGGAGGAGCTTGCAGTAGGCACTGGGGACGAGGCTCGACTTCAGCTCAGTTTACCACCCTTTGAGTGTTGGGCAGTCGGAGTGAGTCTTCTGGACTCTCAAGGTTATGCTCCGGGCATGCGTTTTGGATTTTGGTGAGGGTTAGTTCAGATGCTTTTTCTTGGTGGAGTTTGCCTTCAGCGACAGCTTCCAGGCGAGCGTTGGATTGGCACCGTGCGAGGCGTTGTATGGATGTCGTTGTCGATCACTGAACTGTTGGGTTGACGTGGGTGAGCGTCGTGTGATCGGCCCGACAACGGTTCAGCTGCGGGAGGATCTCAGCTGCGGTGAGGTGCCTTTGAGGTTTTGGCTCGCAAGGTGAAGCAGTTGGGGATCCGGAGCTTTCTGTTTGTGAGAGTGCTGTGGACGAGTCGCGAGGAGCGCGAGACTTCTTGAGGAGCTGAAGTCTGCGTTGCGTGAGCGGTATCCGCTGTTGTTCGCGGATGGTGTGTGAGTAAGTTTCGGGGACGAAACTTCTTGTTAGGTGGGAGTGATGTGAGAATTCGAATTTTGGAGATTTGAAATTCTCAGTGTTCCTCTCCCCTGATACTGTGTTTTCGATCAGTATACGTATATATATACAGGTATTTATATATATATATGTATATAAGTGAGTTTTGTGGATTTTATAGATTTTGGATTTTTGTCGCGGAGAGAGAGAACGGCTTAACGGCGCGATCCGGAGTCCGAATCTGACGATCCAAAATGGTAGATTCGATGTCTCGGCAGTGCTGAACGCGATGGCACAATCCGCGTCGACATGCGACGAACGGTTTGAGAGATCTTCTATCTTCTTCGCCGAGAGGTCGAATGTCACGTTTTTTTTGGTTTCGCGTTTTAGACCCTGTTCTCGCACCGTTTCGCGTGAGTTTGCTTGTGGAGGGGTGTCTGGGCATATTATGCTTGCTGTGAGGGACCCAGGTGCTAATAGTGAGGTTTGGAGGGCCTTTTTGCATTTTGTGTGGTGGTTGGGAGTGGTTGGGGTGGTTGGACTACTCTCTCTCACTCCTCTCACTCCCTCTCTTACTTCCTCTCTTCCCCCCTGCTCCCAGAGGTGAGCCCCTCCTTCTCCCTCACTTCCCCGAGCATCCCCGGCCGCCGTCGACCGCCGCCGGCCGGCGTGGCAGCCGGAGAAGCTCTCTCTCTCCCTTCTCTCCTTTTTCCTTCTTCTTCTTCCCTGCGGTGTGCACCCAGGGGAAACCCATGCATGGGCTTCCCCTGAGGTGGCACGACCGCCGGAGTGGAGCGCCGCCGTCGGGAGCCGCCACCGTGGGCCGCCGGAGCCGCAGCAGCCACTGCTGAGAGTGCTGCTGGCCGAGCTTGGTGGGGCCGCGCCGGAGAGGGTAAGCATGGTCACCCTCGGGACCTCCGCTGCCGGACCCTGCCTCCCCGGCCGTCGCCGTGCTGCCGGAAAGCCGCCGGAGCCGCCGCGGGCTCGGCTTAGGAAGCTAGGACAGCCGCGGCTTTGTCTGCTCCGCCGCCGCCACCCGCAGCCTTTTTTGTCGCGGTCACCTCCCAACCGACGGCCGGCGACCTCCTCTTGCCGGTGCTCGCGTCGCCGCCAGCCGCTGTCGCCGTTTATTGCCGGAGCCGCCGTGCCCTAGTCTCGGGTTGCAAACCCGAGAGCCTCCTTCTTTCCCGCGCCGCCGCCGCCGCTCCCCGCCGCTGCCTGAGGTGAGCCTCCCCTTCCTCACCTCCCCCGCACCCATCCCTGGCCGCCGCCGGCCATGCATGTCGGCCGGCAGCCGGCCGGAGCTAGCAGCTCCGTCCAGGGGTCACCTTTGTGGTGTTTTTGTTTTGCGCGCTTGTTTGAGCTCCCTGTTGCCTCCCGAAGCTCGGGAGGGTGAGCACTATGATCGCGGCAATGCGCTGATCACCACGCTCACCCTATTTTCCTGTTTTGGTGGAGTATTTTGCCGCGTAGCCGTTGTCGAGCCATTTTTGCCTTGTTTGTGCTGTTTTTATGCATTTTCCCGGTCTGCGACTGTTCTTGTCGCAGAGGGGCTGTGAGCATGGCTTCCGTGACATCGTTGCCTATCCGCTGGTGTTTGCGGAAGGCCGTGCGGATGTACGGTTTGCTCGAACGGCCTTAGTTATGATTGCTTTTGTGTGCGCGCTCACTGTTTTTATGGGATTTCCCGGCTTGCGACTAGTCCTGTCGCAGTGGGACTGTGAGCACGGTTATCGTGACGTCGTTACCTATCCGCTGGTGCTTGCGGAAGGTCGTGCGGACGTACGGTTTGCTCTAGCGGCTTCGTTTATTGCTTGTATGCTTGTATAAGTTGCTTGATTGTGGATTTTGGCTTTTGTGGCATTGTTGCGACGCTGTGGGCAGCAAGGGCTTGGTTCTTAGGGCCCTGTGGACTGGTTGTCCAACCCCTTCGACCTTCGTGGAGATTCGAATTCATTTCCGACGCGTTTTCTCGATGAATTAATCGGCGAAACGTGTGTTTCTAGTCGTGCGACTCACACGCTGATTTTGCGAGTGACTTGGCTTCGTCGTTTAGCCTCGTTGGCTGTTCCTCATCGCTGTCCCGAAGTTCCGAGGACAGCGGATGAGCGACGAGGGGGTTCCGGTGCCAATTCGGCATTTTTCGGGAACCCGGGAAGCCTATTCGGGTGCGTTTGTGGTCGTGGCACCCCGAGCTTGTGCTCGCTGTCCCGTCACTTGGTTTAGTGTGTTCCGAGACAGCGAGGGACTTCGTTGGCTGTTTGGTACCCCTGTAGAGCTTTGTGTGGTTCGGGATCGTCCCGGTGGGTTTCCCGGGCGATCCGTCGGTTTCGGGATGTGTGAGCTTTGTGTTTAGCGTCGACTTGGTGAACCTTGACCCTGTGAGTCTTTCGTAGGTCCTGTCGTGGTTCCCGAGAGCCGTCGGTGTTAGGCTTGATCTTTCGACAGGTGGGTACTTCGATCCGGAGTCGGTTCAGTGGACTACGGTGATACCTTTCTATCCCTTCTCTTGCATTTCAGTTTTAGTTCACTTGAGTCCCGTTGACTCTACTTATATGCGTGCTTGGATAGTAGAGTAGTTGTGGTTTGCATGGTTCTTGAGACGACCCAGTTGGTCGGTAGTGATCGCTTGTTGTTTCGAGCGATCCTAGTTGTGGTTTGCATGGTTCTTGAGACGACCCAGTTGGTCGGTGGTGATCGCCTGTTGTTCCGAGCGATCCTAGTGGTGGTTCTGGTTGCTTCTCGGCTCGTTGCCGTTCTGTGAATTGAGCATTTGCATCGATCGTCACAGCTCCCTAGCACCTCACGTATGCCAACGGTCTGATCCACAGTTTGGGCTTCTTTTCCGGAAAAGGGTCGTTGAGTTTGTTCCGACCCGTGAGCCTCGACGCAGTGCGTCTGGTAGGTTTTGTGCCGTTGGTTGAGCAGGTTGTGACAGTGCCAGGGATACGTCCCGGTGGTTACAGATTGGGTTTACTTTGTGGTTATCTCCTTTGATGCATATACTAGTTGCTTACAGTAGCATAGTTGTTTCAGTTGTATGTCAGCCTCATACTTACTTGTGCTACTGTATACCTTATCTAGCTTTTGTTGACCCTCGTGCCGGTGTGTACACCTCGCCTTCGTCGGCTTGCAGTACCCACTGGGAGGGGAGACATGTGTACATGTTCTCACCCCCCGCCCTCGTTGCAGTTTCAGGTGAGCAGGGTGGTGAGTGTCGGGACGCTGCGAGGCACGCCTAGATAGTAGCTCTAGAGGTTCCGACTCGTGAGGCTACTTCCCCAAATTTGGTTATCACCCTACCCTTTGTCTACTAGATGTGATTTGTGGTTCAGTTATCCTTTGGCTTACTCTAGCATGCTTATGTGTTGTTGATCTTTCATTATCTTTATGTGATGATTGCATGCCTGGACTAGTTGGTTGTATCCATGTTTTTCGATCGCTTCATTCATCGAGTATTTTGGCTTTCTACCCCTCGTGGTAGCGTCGTGAAATAAAGGTTTCCGTGTGGGAAACAGTTTTCAAATAGATTTCTGATTGTTCGATTTTTGTGATTTCAAAAGAGAGTTCTCATGTGGAGGACAGTTTTCAAATGATTCTTGGCTGATTGAAATTAGGGTTTCAAATAAAGCTTCTGGGTAAGGAGCAACTTTCTAGAATGTTTGTTGCTTGTGCATCGCATCATCCTTCACTTAAGGATCTGCTTAGATTCATACAAGTTTAAGGACTGCTAGCTGTATGAATCTCTTGTGTTGTTATGTTGTTGTGATGAATGAATGGTGGTTGTGATCCTGTTGTAAGTTGTGGACGCCGTGCAAATATAGGGGAGGTTCTGTCCGTGTGTACAGTGGACCCTGTATTTGTGGCGGGTCTGTACGTGGCGCGGGCTAGGCTTTAAAAAAAAAAAAAAAAATTTAGCACGTTTTTCCGCATCTAGAACTAGCCCGGGGCGTGACACCCAATGTAAGAACTGATCAGGAATGGCATTTTGAAATGGCCCACTTTTAATTTAGTTTTTCTAATTGACGTTCCTTTTAACTTTTATTAAGTTATTCTTATTAAATTTAATGGATGGATTAACTATTACCTGTTATTATTCCAATTTTGTCTACTAAAAAAAATAATACTATTAATTTCGATTTTAAACAGCCAAAATTTGTATAAAATTATCATGAGTTTGATATAAATTTTTATTTATTCAATTAAAAATACTTAATTGATTGAGAATACTTAATCTAAAAAAATGAAATTTAAAAGGGCTCAATAAAAAGAGTTAAAATTAAGGGGCTATTTCACTATGACCTATAGTTCAGTGGGTCTCAGTGCATTTTTTCCTTTAATTAATCTAAGAGTTTAGCCTAAAAATGGGTTAAAAAATAATAATGAAAAAGAGTTTATATGAAGAACATTCAATGAATTAAGTAACTTTTTCAATAAAAAAATTAAAAGAAATGAAAAAACAAAATACAATTACCTGCAACTTATTCTTTTCTTTGAGAATCAACAATCTATAGGCATTTAATTTAACAAAGCAAACTACAATAAGCCTCATCATTTCAGTAATCCTCACATAGTTCACCTCCTCGCAGAGCGCGGCATCAAAGGCAACAAAGGAGAAACCTAGTGTTTCTCCTTCGTCCCCTCCCCTCGCGTCTTCAGCGACCTCCCCCTTGCCTCCCTTTTCCTCCTCTTCTCCCTCTCTACCTTCTCCCTTGGCCTCTTTTTTCCCTCTTTAACGGTCCTTCTGCGTCAGTTTTTTTTTTTTTATTGTGCGAATTTTTGTTCATCTTATCCCATTCATCTTCCTTATTCGCCCTTCCTCTCTCTTCCTTCGAGGAGGAGGCCTTCTAATCGACAACAACATCTTCAATTCCTCAGGATCGATCGATTGAAAACGATTCGTAGATGTGTCTCACTCTCGAGTTCAGGTTTGTTAATCCCGCTCTCTCTCTCTCTCTCGCGCGCGCTCTCTCTCTCGCGCACGCTCTCTCTCTCGCGCGCGCTCTCTCTCCATCTCTAATCTCTGATACCAATTTTGTTCATCCTTAATCTCTGATGCAGCGGTGGCCTCGAGCTTCTTTGCAACTTCGTTAAGATTCACCATGACGCAAAATCCGAAGATAATAAGGTATCACAAACCAAAACCCTAAGCAAGCTATTAAAAAAAAAATCCTATATTTACCTCTAATTGTTAAATTTATGGCTTTAATGTATCTAAATTTGTGAGAGCTTACCTTGTCGATTGCGATCCAGTTGATTATGTCGTGCGTCTGCACGAGGTCGGGGAGGGAAGTGGTGTGGCGGTCGAGGGAGGGGACGGGGGAGGGGAGAGGAGAGGAGGAGCGCGGGGAGATGGTGAAGCCAAGCGCCCGAGGAGGGGGGGGGAGGGGATGAAGGGATCGTGGGGGGAGGGAAGAGAGAAAGAGAGAGCGAGGGAGGGAGATTCGGGGGACGCGGATGGGGAAGGCGAGCGGGTGGGGGGAAGATCAAGGGATCGTAGGGTGGGGAAGGAGAGAGAGAGAGAGAGAGAGCGCACGTTAAAAAAAAACAAAATTCCAAACGTCAGCTTCAACATCGGGGATTAATATATAGTTGATAGATAGATGAATCTGCAATATTTTTTACCACGTGATAAGTTTTTCTTCACCCTCTTTAGCACGTGACCCTTTCTCTTCTATTCACTAAACTTTTAATATGCACTTTAACGGTCCCACTAACCAAACTTTTAATTAGTGTATTTAAATGGTCTCCAATTATTCATTATGACTCTTTTTTTTTCCTCCACCATATTTTCAATTAATGCAAACGGTTCCATTATCAAACTTTCAATAAGTATATTTAAATAGTCTCACTATTATTTACAATGCTTATCTCTTTATTCCTAATTATTCATCATGATCCTTTTCCTTTCTTTCACCATACTTTCAATTAATGCAAACGGTTCCACTACCAAACTTCCAATGAGTTACCAAATTTTCAATGAGTATATTTAAATGGTCCCACTACTATCTACAATGCTAACCTCTATATTCCCAATTATTCATTATAACCCTTTCCCTTATGTCCACGAGACTTTCAATTCTCTATCTCTAATTAATTTATTTGTTTTCTATCTTTCATCTTTTTCTATACACCATCACCTTCTTCTCTCGCTCCCTCCCTCTCTCTCACTAATGCGCACCCACTTTCCCCTTCTGCCGCGGTCGGAGGGATCGTCATCGCCATCACTATCACCATTGCCGGAGAAAGCATTGTCGGGCCCATTCCCACCACCAACAGTGAGGGACCTTTGGTGGGTGTAGCAAGTGAGATACACAAAAAAATATTTAATATTTTCTTATTATTAATTATTTTTACGGTTTCTACTCGCTGCGCAGCGCGAGCCACTTCACTAGTTGTGAATGATTTGTAATCCACCCACTTTAGAGGAGTACAAATTACTTTACATTGCGTACAGTAGAGCTGTAGAGAGTAGTGGGACAACAACATCAATTGTGTAACTTAAAAGAATGTTAAGTCCTCAAATGTCACGCCCCGGGCTGGTTTTGGAAAGCGGAAAACGTGTCCATTTTTTTTTTTGAAAGCCTAGCCCGCGCCACGTACAGACCTGCCACAAATACAGGGATTCACTATACAAACGGACAGCACCACCCCTGTATTTGCACGGCGTCCCCAACATATACAACAAGAATACAAGCACTTATTCATTCCACCACACAACCAACATTGCAACACAATCCATACAGCTAACCGTCCTTAAACCTGCATGAATCTAAACAGGTCCTTAAGCGAAGGATGATGCGATGCACAGTTCACCAATCAAACTAGAAAACTGCTTCTTACCCAGAAGCTTTCTTTTAAAACCCTAAGTTCATTCATTTGAAAACTCTTTGAAAACCGTTCTCCACACGAGGACTTTTCCTTTTAAAAGCGCTACCACGAGGGGTAGAAAACAGTATTTCACTAAAGTTAGAAATAAAACCGAGCATGCTAATATAGATACGAAAACTAGTAAAACATAGAAGCATGCTATCAACATCACAAAAGGTAACTGAACCAGAGTGTAGCTAACTGTAGAAGGGGGTAACAGAATAACCAAAATCTGAGGCAGCCTCACAGGTCGGAACCTCTATGGCACTAACTAGACGTGCCTCACAACGTCCCGACTCCCCCCCTGCTCACCTGAAAACAACAACAAAGGCGGGGGGTGAGAACATGGAAAGATGTCTCCCCTCCCAGTGGGTACCGCGAGCCGACGAAGGCGTAGGGTACACACCGGCACGAGGGTCAACAAATAGGTATGAAAAGTAAACAGTAGCACAAGTAGATATGAGGCGAATAAACAACTGCTATGCTATGCTACTGTAAACAACTAGATATATGCATCAAAGTATATAACTACAAGTCAACCCAATCTATAACCTCCGGGAAGTATCCCGGGTACTGTCACAACCTGCTCAACCAACAGGCACACAACCTTCTGCCCGCAACGCAAGAAGGCTCACGGGTCGGAACCAAACTCAACGACCCTTTTCCGGAAAAGAAGACCAAACGGTGGATCAGACCGTTGGCATACGTGAGGTCCTAGGGAGCTGTGACGATCGATGCAAATGCTCAAACCACAGGACGGCGACGAGCCGTGAAGCAACCGGTAAACCACAACGAGGATCGCTCGAAAGAATAAGCGATCACCACCGACCAACTGGGTCGTCTCAATAATCATGCAAGCCACAACTACTCTACTATCCAAGCATAAAGGTAGAGTCTACGAGTGTCAAGTGAACTAATAACTGTAATGCAGGAGAAGAGGTAGAAGGATATCACCGTAGTCCACTGATCCGACTCCGGATCGAAGTACCCACCTGTGCGTAGATCTCGCCTATCCCCGACGGCTCTCGGGAAGTGCGTCAGGACCTACGAAAGACTCACAGGGTCAAAGTCTACTCGGGCAAAGCAAAACTACAAATCTCACAACCCGAAATCGACGGATCGCCCGGAAAACCCCACCGGGACGATCCCGAAACCACACAAAGTCACCAAGGAGAGTCCACAGCTCAAATAGTATCTCTCGCTGTCCCCGAACACTCCAAACTTAGTGTCGGGACAGCGAGCACAAGCTCGGGGTGCCACGAGCGCAAACGCACCCTGAATAGGCTTCCCGGGTTCCCGAAAAGTGTCGTTTTGACACCGGGACCCTTCGCCACTCATCTGCTGCCCTCGAAACCTCGGGACAGCGATGAGGAACAGCCAACAAGGCTAAAAGACAAGACCGAGTCACTCACGAAAACAGCGAGTGAGTCGCTCGACCAAAAACGCGCGTTTCGTCGATTAATTTATCGAAAAACGCGTCGGAAACGAATCCGAAAATCCGCGAAGGGCGGAGAGGCTAACCAACCAGTCCACAGGGCCCTAGGGATCAAGCCCTAGCTGCCCGCAGCGGCGCAACGCTGCCAAAGTCCAAAACAAGCAATAATAATCAACATACAAGCAATAAGTCGAGCCGTTCGAGCAAACCGTACGTCCGCACGACCTTCCGCAAGCACCAGCGGATAGGTATCGACGTCCCGGTGACCGTGCTCACAGTCTCACTGCGACAGGACAAGTCGCGGGCCGGGAAAATCCATAAAAACAGCGAGTACATAGGTCAAAAAGTCCCGACAACGGTCGATCGATAAAACGGTTCGTCGAAACCACAAACTAGGGTGAGCACGATGTTCGGCACGATGCTGCGATCGTCGGGCTCACTCTCCCAAGCTTCGGGACACACCGCATGCGACAAACAAGCGAGAAAAACACAAAACCATACAAAGGAACACCCTGGCCGGAGCAACTAGCTCCGGCCGGCTGCCGGCCGACATGCATGGCCGGCGGCGGCCAGGGGTGGATGAGGAGGAGGTGGGGAAGGTGGTGCTCACCTTGGCCGGTGACGGGAAGCGGCGGCGGCGGCGCTGGGACCAAGCCCGAGCTCGGGTTAGCTAGGGCACGGCGGCTCCGGCGATCAACGGTGACGGCGGCCGGTGGTGACGCGAGCACCGGCAAGAGGGCGTCGCCGGACACCGGTTGGCCGGTGACCGCGACAGCAAAGCTCCGGCGACGGCGGCGGCGGAGCTAAGGTGGTAGCTCACTGCCCTAGGTGGCTCCCCGAGCTGGAGAGAGCTCCGGCGGCGCTCAGGCGGCTTTCCGGCGGCCGGGAAAGGCT
>JABWPP010000048.1:4019634-4037134 GCA_016920855.1 Puya raimondii
TCGGGGTGGGTTGGGGTGGCGTGGGCTGTGGGGACGGTGGGGGGGGCCTGGTGGTAGACAGCTGGGCATGTGGTTAGACTAGGTGGGTTAAGAAGTTAGTGGGGTCATCATGAAGTATGGCCACCCAAGAGAGGACGCTGTAGATCTAATCGAGTTTGGTCTTTAATGAAGCCGGGGTACGTTTGGCTCGTGGGTTAGTAAAATTAAAAGGTAACCAACTAGTAGGGGGGCATATAAAAAAGTTGGAATATACGTGTGTGTGGTAATACATTGGTGTTACTTTAATGTGGGGGGGGGCGGGGAATCTACTGATCGGGATGATGTATGGGTAGGGGTGGGTGAGGATGTGTTTTTTTTTTTGTTATTGAAGGTTGGGGAAGGAGGGTGAGGAGAGTAAAGTAATGGAGGGCTGGGGAGTCCGAGGGACGGTGGTTGAAGGAAATTAGCTTGATTGTGTTGGGGGTATATTGGTTTGGAATTATGGGTTGGGGGGGTGTGGTGTTTGGTGAATTATGTTTAAGAATAGATATTGTTTTTGAATTAATTTTTGTGGGTTGTCGCAGCGCTATTATGGGGTGTCGTGTGGTCTGAAGTTATGGTTTGTAGTTAACATTAACATGTTTGTTCTAAATATATTAATTATAATCTTTAACATCGTTTTTATCTATTTTTTTCATATTTGTTCAATAGTTTAAGAGCTATTTTACATGATTTAGGGTGTAATTGTTTATGATTGTAATATTTCATATTATTACATTAAATTATTTATCTCGAGGTGTCTTATTCCGTTTAATTTACCATTATCTTATTCATTATTTTACTAATAAAATCACTCTAACCATAAGTATTCTTTTAATTCCATATCGATTTTTATTCTTCACTTCAAATAGTGATTAAATGATATTGATGTTTTTCTGATGACTCTTGTTGAGGACCGTTTCTATGACCCCTAATTGACTATTTCCCCGTATACCCAAATACCGACCCAGTACCCCGTTAAATTTTATTTTACAGCACAATCACCGTTTTGTGATGTTATTTTTTGGTAGCTTTTATTTTTTTTTTATTTAAAATTGATCACTATCATTTCTTATGACCAAATGGGCCTCAATGTACCAAATTATACCTATGTGCCACCTCTGTCTTCTACTTTTTCCTAGGTTCTAAAAATTACGCCATCCCCGATTTACGATTTGCAATTTTCTCAAATATGCTAGAGTAAGTTGTACATACAAGTAAATAGTCAAACTGTAACATAACATAAAGTCTGAGCATAGGACAAAAATTGTTACGGTATTTGTATGATAAGTATTCTTTTGTTTTTTATTTTCAAAATAAAATCAAATAAAAAAGAAAAAAAAGTTATGAAAAAAAACACAAAAAACAAAAAAGAAACACTACATACGATTTGAATTTCATACAACAATATTTTGCAAGTTGTGTACGAAACTAAATGTTTGAATGAACACCATTTAATAGCTAAAACAAATTATATGCGTTAAATAAAAAATTTAACGTAATGAAAATTTTAATGCTGTGTGTGAAATGTCTGTATGCGTGGATGACTTGTTGTTGAATGTGATGTTTCGTGTTTTTGATGGTTGACATTGTAAAAAAATAAAAATGTAGAGTGGAATATGTGTGGAATTAATATGATGATTATTTACTGTATATTTAAATTGCAAGAGCTAATGTTATAAAAATAAAAATTATTATGAAATACTTAAGATTCTTTTACTCTATCGTGCAAGGTGAGTGCTCATGGCTCAAAGCTCATTTTGAATATAATTATTATTCGCTAATGTTCCAACATACACATTATAGTTGTGCGTTCTTATCGTCCTAGTTGTTTTCCACCGCTAGGATTTTCCATTTACGTGGCCTCTAGCCTTGTATTTGGAGGCGAAACATGTCATTGGTCAATGTTCTCTAAAAATGTAGTAGCAATGAGTAAAGACTAGTCCTCAACTCCGCTATGCTACTTCGGGGGGGCAACTAGGCATACCACATGGTCCATTTGTAACAAAAGCCTGTTCCACATGACCTACAATTCGACATTCCAATGCTAGATGGCGTACTGGTAATTGGTATTCGAAACATAAATATGCAATACGACGACACTTCATATATACTATATACCAACATGCCAATTTAACCTACCATTACATGCATCAAGTAAAATAATTATACTTTACTCTTTCGATACATGGAAAAAGTGATTCTGTGTGAAAATCACGTTTTGGGTTAAACAGGCTCTGGGGCTAAAAAGGTTAGCAAACCTCATCACTTGCCGTGTAAACAGTTCGGCAAGACCTCACCTTGCTTTGTATTATAAGTACAGAGACTTGCGCAATCGGGACCTCCTGTTTCTCTTTGCCTCAGTACTTGGTATTCAAGCTCCTAGGTAGCCTTAACAAACATGAAAAGCGTCATTGACGTCGTTATTTCTATGCAAGGATGTTCGTTTAACGGTCGGGTCGGGGGTCATGTTTGGGGTTCGAACTGTGGTCGATCTCGCCTCTCCAAACATCTCGACCAATGGTCAGAGTTGTCCCACATGTTCTATAACCCCAATTTCTTTAGGGTTCTAAAGGCGTTAAAAACATTTTTAAAACCCTCCATCCACAAGAAAATCCTCTTCTGTCAACTGTTAGCGGTTTTCCAAAACTTCATGGCTCAAGAACCTGAGGTATCTCTTCACGGTGACTTAATCTCTTACAATTTGTAGTAGTCTAGTTTTTTAGCACAAGGCGTATCCAAAATACCTGGCCACGCTTCTTTTCAAGTTCCGACTCCAAATTCCTCTGAAAACGTACCGTATCAGCCTACGTAACAACTCGAATATCCAAGGATCAAACCCATCGATGAATACGGTCCTAACACTTGGGGAGTACCACACAAGCCACATTTGTGTCAGTGCTCGTCGAACCCCGATGCTGATCTTCGCACTTCCTTCCAGCTGCACGCCAAAGTTGTATGCTCCATGTTCACGTGCCTTCGTCAGGCTTTGGATGGCTTTAATCGGAATGAATGAAGTTTTCGAGTGGAGCTTCGATCGTCTCTGAAGAGTTTCTTATCTCTTATTGTGTTGCCTGCTGGTGGGGGTTTCAGGAACGGAGGTATTGAAGAATGGGTGGGTGAGCTTCCCCCTTATATTGGTAAGCCTCGTCCTCAGTGAAATTACTCTAATATTGTATCTTCGTCAGAAAACAGCATTGTCTGCTGCTCACTGTATTCCGGTATATACGGTGTGTTGGCATTACCGGTATACGGGGGTTGGGTGGAGAGTACGCTACCGGGAGGTATAAGCCTTCCCTGCGTGGAAGAATTCGCTAGATTAACCCGCGAGAGCCTGTGGTTTTCAGTCTGACTTCAAAACCCTGAGCAGACCGTAGTATACGTCATCGGGATTTGGACATACCGTATTCCACGCGGTCACAGTACTCGCTTTCGCCGGTATCTGCAAATCCAGGGCTTGGATTTTCGGTTTTTGCAACTGTATACGAGCGGGTTTCTCAAATCGCACAGGTATACCGAGATTCCGGATGTCCGTTTTCATACCGGAAATCCCACTCTTGAGATTTATCTACACAAGTTCTGCTAGTTCTAGCTTTCGCCGATTAGAGTACCGTTTTCGCGCCTCAGTTTGGCAACGCGAAGATCACTAACCTGTTTTCGCAACAAAGTTCCTCTAAACGCTTGGCCGGAGCCTCAGGGATATGGCGCTACATCATGACTGTATTTCTTTCCTTACCCGGAAACTCCATAATTTGTAGAGAGAAGTTCGGTTGGTGTACTACATTCCTCCCTACCTAAAAAAAGGAGTTTCCGTGCCGGCGAAAACTAAGATCCACACCTCAATATCTATTTACCAATTTAGATGAGGGTATCATTCGTTCCTCGCGTTCTCCTGGTTCCTGCTCACTCAGGAGTACATTTTCCATAGTCCACGGGTCTTATATTCCCGATATTGCATAAAGGAATATGTCTCGTTGCCCTCGCGCCCTTACTAGGTCAACATCACATCATCTTCGCGATACGTTTTCGCTCGATAACACTTTGTTCGTAATCTCAATTTCACTTCACCGACAATGCCAGACTTGGCAATTGTGACTTCACCAATCAGGTGAAAGGTATGACCGAGAGTCTGTTCACTCACGGTCACAATTCATAATTCTCTTATACACGACTAATGCTCATCATTACTCCTTAGAGCCATTTCGTGTCAAACCGCTTATCTCGGTTTATACAACAAATGGTCCACAGACCAAAGCTTCTCACATGTTAGGCCTATGACACTTAAGCCTGTCCCAACGTTCGCGTAACACTCATCTTTGCATCGCAAAACGTAATCCTCAATCGTTCCTCGGCGGGAGTCCTCATCTTAGGACTTTGCGCAATACTCCATAACAGGAAAGGAGTAACCAAGACCCCCAATCCGCTCTACTAAGTCCTAGAGTTGGTGGGTTCACATCCCACACTCTCGGTTGTACTACCATTCATTATGGTTTCACACGTGGCATTCCATGCCCCCGGGTCAATCGCTTTGACTACCGCCCCGACCAATAAATCTCCTGCCCTACCATCAGGTCTCGCCCCTCGGGCTGCTGTCACACACTAGCTGACTGCGCCTGTCCCTAAGGCTCCAGGCTCCAACAGTCCACAATGGTCCAGGCACGGTTCGTTCCCCAAGCAATTGCCCCGAATACCGTCGCTAATACGTGTCCTGCATCGCTATACCAATGCGACTATACAGTCTCTACCGGCTCCTAAGCACCCAGTGCGAGCCACTAGCTCTCAAGCGGTTCTTGGCCTGCCTTCACACTTAGTTATGCCCAAGTGTGTTACTGCCTAATCTCCAACCCTCTCGGCTAACCAGAAATCTATTTATTCCCCCAAGTACTTACACTCGAGCGTCACCTACGGCTACTACATTTGTATTCGCGTTTATTGCACCCAGCACTAAGCTACCACGGATTGATGCTCAACTCGCTTACGAATTGCGTGAGTACCACAACCTACCTCAATTTGAGATACAGCAAGGCCAACTTTCGCCCAGTTGAGTTTTGGCGATTACCTTATCCAATTTTCACAAACGTCATCGATCCACTATACAATGAGGTTCGGAGAATATCTGCGAACTATTAACATGTTCTCAACGTCCATAACTCGATTCTTTGCTAATTTGGCTACTCACAGTTGCCCTAACATCGAGAGTCAGCTCGCCTACGACGATATTTGTTGCCTCAAGCCCGTCAACTAGACGCAACGCCCGCCAATTTGCCGGGTATTCATCAGAATCTCTGAGCCGCTCCAGCGGCAATCACATGTGCCTCCACGACACGAGCATAGCTGGTGGGTATCTATTCTTACCCATAACCATTGGCGCCTGGTTACATATTACTATTGTTTGTCGTTAGTAAACAGACCACAGGGTGGGACTATTGTATGTAGTGCTCCAGTGTCCCAACATTATGCTCTACATATGTTTTCAGCAATCAAAACATACCTGCTATCGACGCCGTCGCATCAGACAAGAACAATAGATTCCATTCACCTGAGTCGCATACCCATGGCTACTTGGCGCACCGAACGCGAACCCCTCAGCGTTTTGCCCTCGAACATCAATGCATGCTCCATTAACCTTACGACAGGTGGTCCACCCCGCAAAACTGTCTTGGAACATAAGCTGGACGTAGCAAGTGTCAGGGCTCGCTATCTTCTGCAGGCACTCATTTCCCGCGTATGGCCTCGGTTGCCCCACATTGAAGCACTTGCCCTCACGCCGGTCCACATGTTGTGGGTGATGATGGCCCCCACAAATAACACCACTCGCCGAGGACTGATTATGGTAGGTCCTCATCCCGGGGCACGTCGAGATCGTCGACGCTAAGATCACCGAAACGGGTCGGGACACCACTGTCTGGATAATGTCTGTCCACCCGATGTACTCGATGAATCGTCCCATCTCTAGTATCTCCTTGTCCATACCCGTATCACCGCATAAGGGAGTGACAATTTACAATGCGAGAGAACTCTCTCTCGTAACTAATGGGATCTCACCGAGCGAACATCTCTCACAGTGTTCTCTCCACAGCAATGCCGATTCTTGTTACAAGCTTCCCTGATATTTTCTTTTGAAGCTTTCTCTTTCTCACTATCAGGAAAGTAGGCAGAGAGAACACCCAGTCCTTCGAAATTCCTCCCAAAATCACTGGAGGGAGACTAGAAGGTCCGTCTCGCCGGACTCCCATTCATCCACCACGGTCCTTTGGTTGCCGACCCTTGCAAGCAGTGAGGTAACACAGGCCAAAATGCCCTTGTCTCTCGCTCCAAGGTGTACAAGTCCTCAAACGAGATGGACTCCATAGAATCGGATCCACGTTTCTACGGTCCAACGGGTCCATTTCTTCCCCGTCGAAGGTTAAGACCTGGATTGAATTCCTTGAACATCATGAGGGCAGCTAAAGCCCGCTCCCGTCCTCCCTCTCGCATTCCTCAATTCCAGCAGAATCAGGGGCCCAGGCACCTCATCTATTTGTGAGGTACCCGTCGCGGCTCCTGATGGTACACGACGTGCTAATCGCTCCACGGTCTCAATGAAGTCTCCTGATCCGCACTTTCCTGGCGCATCTGAACAGCCTCCTGCTGTCGCTGTGCCATCTCAGCTTGTTGTCACTGCACCACTCCAACGAGTGTGGCCAACTGTTCACCGAAGCTTCCGGGTCTCCGCTTGCCCCAGATTTGCACATGGGACTACCCTCTAGGTCCATCCCGTGTTGATCTCGTCGGAGATCGCCCACGTGACGCCATCGAATCCTGAAACACGACAACTTCCGTCAATATGCCCTCGACCTTCATTAGGCCAAGTATAACACGATTCAATTCAAATACGGGACACAATTTAGGCGTAAAAGTCACACAAGGGCGCCTATTCTCATCCCTTGGGTTTCATGTTGTCTTGCGCGCCAACATGAAACACACTTAGCTGAGAATAAACCACACCTTAAATCTACCTCTAACATCCTATTAGAGGCATAACCAAACATACGACCCAATCGATTACCCTTTCGCCGCACATCACAAGTCCTTGTCTCTCACGAGTTTACACTCCTAGGGTCTCTTTTTCCATCCTAGGATTCCTTGAGTCCACCTAGACCGTTTCTACGCTCTGATACCACCTATCAATCTGTCACGCCCCCCGCCGTGCCTTAGAACCAGTAGGTGGAAGGACAACGCAAAACGCACGGCGCATGACCCAGATACGCCGAACGGACAGAGTTTCCCCTGTACGTCCAAGGCGTCACACCAGTATAATAATTCAAGAGGTTCCAAACAGGAACAGAAATTCATACAAAGATTGCATAAGGAAAGCATCATAAACTACTATGCTATTACAAGCATTCGCAATACCACCATATATTACATTTTTTGTTTTTGTCTTTGTTCAATCTTTCCAAATACAATCATATTTATTATTTACATTTCCCTACGCTCGAACACCCCTATACTACGCACGGTAAAAGGGTACTTCTATTCTGGTCACAGTGGTAGGACGCTAACTATTGAGTTTACGCCCTTCCCTCGCGCCCGCCGCGCCGCTCACGTGAGGACCTGAAAAATAGTGGGATGAGAAACTATATAAAATAGTTCCCAGTGGGTAAGGCCACCCAAGAGAGGAGCTCGACCCACCAGGTCCAAAGGAAGCATACTGAGCATGGTTAGTACATATACATAACCATTAAGCATATAACTTTAACAATATATGAAAGTAAACATGCTATGCTTCAACAAATGCGATAATAAAAATCCATGCAATATAATTTTTAACTGCTATTCCACTATCCATTTCATAAACCAATCTGCTCCTAAGGTTCATTTACCTTAGCTAAGCCGTACTCGACTTGCCCTCGAGTTCAATATTAACGGGTTACCACCCTCCTAAGGTTTACTTACTTTAGTTAAACCTTAACCGACTCACTCTAGAGTCAAACATCCTTGGGCCAACCGCCCAACTAAGGTTTACTTATTTAGTCAAAACCTTCACCGACTCACTCTTGAGTCAAATATCCTTGGACCGCAGCCCAGCTTAGGTTTACCCTTATTTAGTCAAACCTTCACCGACTCACTCTTGAGTCATAAATTTCTTGACCCGCAGCCCCATATATAATATGCAACAATTATTTACATGCTTGTAAATAAACATAAAGGATGCAACCAAATAAAATATAATCTATCATTCTCTCCTAGGTTCATCATATATCTCACAATGACTAAGTTCTTTTACTTGTCATTTACTTATGGTTTCGGAATCGCCGTCTCACCATATTTGTTCCAACGTTCAAGGAGTGAGCTTGTCACCTCCTAGTTCGCAAGTAGCCGAAATCAATGGTCGCATACTCGGGATAGCGAAATCGTCGCATACCCCGCTCATACACCGCCATCACCATGGCATGGTAGCGAAATCGTCGCATACCCGGGATGGCGACCTTGTCGCACATCTCCCCCTCGACACCGCCAACACGTGGCGCGGATCTTGGGATAGCGAAATCGTCGCATACCCCGGGATCGCGAAATCGTCGCCTATCCCATGTCGGCACCGCCAACTCGTGGCATGGTAGGAAATCGTCGCCTACCCGGTGATAGCAACCTTGTCGCACACTCCCCTCTCGACACCGCCAACTCATGGTGCGGTAGCGAAATCGTCGCATACCTGGGATCGCGTCAAAATCGTCGCCTATCCCGTGTCGGCACCGCCAACTCGTGGCATGGTAGCGGAAATCGTCGCCTACCCGGGATTAGCAAAATCGTCGCACATCCCATATTCACTTTACTTACTTGCCAACCTAAGTCTCATGATCTTAGGTTCAAGTCACTAAATCTCACCTATGTTCAATAACACTAGGTTCATTACACATTCAACCTATGTTCAATGACACTAGGTTTCAATCTCGTATCGTTTGTCCAACCTATGTTCAATAACACTAGGTTTCAATAGTCTTGTTTAAGTGATCTTCCCATATCACTATGTGCCTCAACCTAGTGTTCATAAATAACTCTAGGTTCGCATACATGTCCAACCTATGTTCAATGACACTAGGTTCATTACACATTCACCCTATGTTTAGTAACACTTGTTTTAACATGCATGCATCATCTCTCAAGTATAAATATACATTGTTATAAAATACTTAGATTCTTTACATGCAAGGTGAGCCCATGGCTCAAATCATTTGATATATAATTCTATGCCAACACGAAACATTATATTCTGTTCGTTCTTATCCTAGTTGTCCATATCTAGATTTTCCATTCACATGACCTCTAGCCCATTTTGACCATGTCAAATTCTCTACCATGTAGAGAAGCTAGCTCCTCCCCGCTATGTTCACATCTAGGCATACACATGTCCATTTGTAACAATGTGATCCACATGCCCACAATTCCAATCCGTGGTAGGTATGGTATTAACATCATATGATCTACTCATTCATACATATATACCATTTGTCAATTAACCTACCATTACATGCATCAAGTAAAATAATTATACTTTACTCTTTCGACATGGAAGTGACCTAATCACTTCGGTAAACACAAACCCACCTCACACTCTTCCGATTGCTTGTATACACTTGCAATCAGGCTCTTTTCCTCTTGGCCTCAAGCTTGGTCTTCAAGCTCCTAGCCCTAACACACATGAAGGATTCGTTAATCCGAGTCGAACTCATAACGATCTCATCTCTTCAAATCATTCGAAATGGAGTTGTCCCACATGTTCTACTAACCCCAAACTAGGGTTCTAAAGGGTTAAAACATTTTTAAAACCCTCCACAAGAAAATCCCTCTTTCAACCTAGGGTTTTCCAAAACTCATGGCAAAACCCAAAATCTCTTGCTAATCTCTACAATTTGTAGTCTAGATTAGCCAAGGGTCTCCAAAAAACTTCATTTCTTAGTCTTAATCCGAAACCCTAGCTACAAATCCAAGGACTTACCTCGGATCCGCGAGCTCACCAAGCCACCATGCATGCACGAGCTCGAACTTCACTCCTCCAAGCTTCCCAAGCTTGATCTCCGCCAAGATCTTCAATTCGGAGGAGAAGGAGAAAGAAGAATGAGAAAAGAAGAGAGGAAAAGGAGAAGAGCTTCTCACTCTCTCTCTATGTGTGTGTTCCCTGAGGAGAAAGGGGAAGGGTTCCCCTTTAAGTAAGCCTCCCCTCAGTGAAATAACCAATTTATCCTTCGAAATCAGCATTCTGCACACAGTATTCCGGTATACGAGTTGGCGTACCGGTATACGGGTTGGCGTACCGGTATACCACGAGGAATTCCGCAGAACCCGAGAGCTGGATTTTCGGATTCTGTCACTGTATACCAGTATCTCATATCGCATACCGGTATACGCACTCCAATTCCGGTATGAACTTCCACATACCGGAATCCCACTGCAGATTTCTCAAATTCAGCAGTTCTAGCTTTCCGAAGTCCGTTTTCGCGCCTCATTTGCGCCGAAAACACTTCGCACAAGTTCCTAACTTGGTCGGAGCCTCACATATGGCGCCGCATGTTATCTTTCCACCAAAACTCTATAATTTGTAAAAGTTTGGTGTACTACATTACAAATGACTTTGAATGTCACGAAATGACCAAAGTCATTGTGTTTTCAGGATAATGGTACGTGGACGGCCTCCTTTGAGGGCTGGGCTCGGGAGAGCGAGCGCGGCTCCCGAACAACTCGGGGAGGGCGAGAACTCTGGTCTTCGTAATGAGTTGACCGAGTTGATGGGCGTGGTTCGGCGACAGGCCGAAGCCATGCAACGACAGGAGGCTGCAAATTATAAAGCTCCAAGACGAGATGGCGCAGCAAGCGTCTGCCTGTCTCGTGTAGTTAGGGAGGATGAGAACGGGAGTAGTACCTCCGGCCTCTGCTTCGGCACCGGCCGAGGAGGAGGTGGGACACCGGCGCCGGCTGCTATGGCGCCACGCGGCATCACCGATTGTAGCGCGGGTCGCGGTACGAGTATTTGCCCGACTCTCTGCCGGTATGGGTTGACCTATGCCGGACTCGACACTGGAGCGAGCTTGAGAGCGCGCACTTGCGGCTCTCATGAGGTTCACGGAAGTTCAAACCCCGCTATCTTCGGGTGAGAGCACGTGGGAGAACGTGGATTCGGTGGGATGTAGAGACATGGATGCTCGATGCTGTTGAGAGATACGCTCTTCGAGGATCTTTATATTAACCTTGGAAAGGGATAAAGTCCGTCATTGTTTAGAGCGATCGGCGAAGGGTGTGGTGGAAGGGAGTCCGACGGGATATAAGACTCTCTAGCCTTCTGCCACCGTCGTGGGAAGAGTTTCGGGGTAGTATGGTGTTTCGCCACCTATTTCCCCGGATAGCGAGGAAAAGGAAGCTTCAAGAAAGGTTCCGCAAGTTAAAACAAGGGAACCGTACGGTGCGCCGAGTACGAGAGAGAGTTTCGTACATTATAAACTGTGTACCGCACTTGTACACTGCAAGCGTTGTCCGCGGAGAATTGGACAAGGTCGACTGTTTTCGAGTGCGCGGACTTCGACGGGAAATCTTTAGGGCGGTGCACGCCCTCAAACTTCGGACCTTTGCGGAGGTCTGGACCGTGCTCTTTGGGTGGAGCGCTGGGGAATGCATGTGCGCAGCGAGGAGCGCGAGTCTTTGGAGAAGAAAAAGATAAAGAGAAAGGAAAGAAGCGACCGGGCGGGTGGCTCTGGTGGGCAATCTAGCTCAAAGCGACCCCCGAAGCACTCGCAGTCGCAAAACCAATCGCGGGGGGGGTTCCGACGGAATCGAACCCACAACCCAGTGCCCCATTTGTAGCAATCAGCCCCCACCACCCCTCAGCAGTGTGACTATCGTGATAGGCCGGTGCTACAAGTGCGGACAGCAAGGGCATGCATATGCATTACAACTGCCCGATGGATGATGGCCGTCGCGACCGTCGTCGGCATCGGCATTTGCATCGCCGAGAAGCTCGTCGGGCATCCCACCCGCGGCGTGTGTCGGCATAGTAGGCCGTGCAACAGCATAGAGACCAGTGGGAGGGCCATGCGACGTGCCAGCGCCCAGTGGGCGGGGTATTCGCACTCTCATTGTGGAAGAGCCTTAGTTGCCCAGGAGGACGTCGGGCAGGAATTAGCCTGTGTAATTAAATGGCATTCGATGTAGAGCTTTGTTGATACTGGTGCATCCGCATTCATTCATTGCTCGATCATTTGCTATTGCGACACGGAATAGAAATTATGATGCCACGCACGCAAGAAACTGTGCAAGTACCCTGAACATACTTTTTGTATACATCATGTGTGTTGCCGGATTGCCCTGTGATGGGTGATTGAACTGGATCAGGGTGCTGGTATTAAATCCGAATGAATGATATGATTTATCCTAGCGACAATGGATTGCTTCCGAAAAGTATCACTAAGCCACAAATTGATTGTGAGAGCCGGGTGATTAGTGAAGTTTAGAGAACCCGGGCACAAGGATTTGTGTTCCCATGGGTGTAAGAGTTTCATCTTTGCGAATTGGTTCCACGTCGCAAGCAAGGAAGCTTATTGCTTGGGGATGCATTGCCTACTTGGCGGACAGTAGTGGATGACCGGACTAGGAGTGCTGGGACTTTGAGGCCGTTCCCGAGGTCCAATAAGGAATTTTGTATTTCCGACGGAGTTGGCCCGGAATGTGCCACCCCCGACGTGAAATCGAATTTGTGATCGTTGCCTCTCCGGGTACGGCGCCGATCTCTAAGGCCCCGTACAAGGATGGCACCCACGAAAACTGAAGGAATTGAAAGCACTATTGCAAGATTTAATGGACAAGGGTTTCGTAAAGCCAAGGTGTGTCGCCTTGGTGAGTCCCCCTGTTCTATTTGTGCGGAAAAAGGACGGTTCGCTGCGGTTATGTGTAGATTACCGACGAGTTGAAAAATAAAGTGACCGTCACGAATAAGTACCAGTTACCCCGAATTGATGACTTATTTGATCAATTGCAAGGGTCCTCAGGTATATTCAAAGATTTGATTTGATTCCGGTTAACACAATTTGATCAATCCGGTTATCACCAATTGACGGCGATCAAAAACTCTTTGGAGGATGATGCATAAGACTGCCGATTTTTTTTTTTTTTTTTTTTAGAACGCGGTACAACCACACAAATAGGACATTATGAAGTTCACGGTGTCACTTGGGGGGCCCGGGCTAGTTTTTTAGATGCGGGAAAAACGGGCCGATTTTTTTTTTTTTTTTTCAAAAAGCCTAGCCCCGCCACGTAATTTGACCCGCCACAAATACAGGGTTCCACTGTACCACTGACCAGAACCTCCCCTGTATTTGCTATCGGCTGTCAACAACATACAACAGGTATCACAACCACCATTCTCATTCATCACAACAGATCACAATAACTCAAGGATTCATACAGCTAAGCAGTCCTTAAACCTGTATGGAATCTAAGCAAATCCTTCAGGCGAAGGATGATGCGGATGCACAAGAAACAGTCATTCTAGAAAACTGCTCCTTTACCCAGAAGCTTTCTTTGAAACCCTAGATCCAACTGTCATTTAGAACATTTTAAAAACTGTTCTCCACACGGAAACTCTTCTTTGAAACACAAAAAGCTCGAGGACGATCAGAAAGTCCATTTGAGCAATAACCGTTTCCCACACAGGGATGACAACTTATTTTAGAAAACTATGCTCCTACCACTATAGGGGTAGAAAGCCAAATCATAAGTAATCGATATCTCCAATGAAAAACCATCTAAAAGTTACTTACCATGAACTGGCGCGAACGAGTTCATTTCAACAACACAGCAAATGCATTTTCATCGCTAAGTAGAATAAGAAAGGATAACTGAACCACAAATCACATAATAGGCAGATAAGGTAGGGTGAGATAACCAAATCTGGGGAAGGAAGTAGCCTCACGAGTCGGAACCTCTAGAGCTACTATCTAGGCGTGCCTCGCAGCGTCCCGACACTCACCACCCTGCTCACCTGAAAACTGCAACGAGGGCGGGGGGTGAGAAATGTACACATGTCTCCCCTCCCAGTGGGGTACCGCAAGCCGACGAAGGCGAGGTGTACACACCGCGCACGAGGGTCAACAAAAAGCTAGATATGGTATACAGTAGCAACAATAAGTATGAGGCTATACATACAACTGAAAAACTATGCTACTGTAAGCAACTAGTATGCATCAAGGGAGATAACCACAAAGTAAACCCAATCTATAGCCACGGGACGTGGGACGTATCCCTGGCACTGTCACACCTGCTCAATATCATCTCGAGGCACATTAAACCCTTCTGGACGCACTGCATCAAGGCTCACGTGGTCGGCACTAATAAAACTCAACGACCCTTTTCCGGAAAAGAAACACCCCCAACGGTGGATCAGACCGTAGCGGTGTACGTGAAGTGCTAGAAGAGCTGTGACGATCGATGCTATAATGCTGCTCAATCCACAGGAACATGGCAACAATAGCCGCGAGAAGCAACCCAATAAACCACAACTAGGATCGCTCGGATAACAACAGGCGATCACCTCCGACTTCAACCGTGCTCTCCAAGAACCTGCAAACACAACATACTAGGTCGTCTCAATTACCATGAACGGGTGTCTTCAATGCAAAACCACAACTACTCTACTATCCAGAAGCACGCATATAAGTAGAGTTCATACGGAGTCAAGTGAACTAATAACTGTAAATGCGCAAAGAAAGGGATAGAAAGGTATCACCGTTAGTCCACTGAACCGACTCCGGATCGGAAGTTACCCACCTGTAGGTCGAAAGTCTCAAGTCTAACACGACGGCTCTCGGGAACCGCGACAGGACTCCTACGAAAGACTCACAGGGTCAAGGTCCACCAAGTCGACGCTAAACACAAAGCTCTCACATCCCGAAACCGACGGATCGCCCCGGGAAACCCACCGGGACGATCCCGAAACCACACAAGCCCCCGAGGGGGGGGTACCAAACAGCCAACAAGGTCCCTCGCTGTCCCCGAACACACGATTAAAAAACCAGAGTGACGGGACAGCGAGCACAAGCTTCGGGGTGCCACGAACATCAGAAAACGCACCCGAAAAGGCTTCCCCGGGTTCCCGAAAATGCGCCTCGAATTGGCACCGGTTAAAACCCCACATCACTCATCCGCTGTCCTCGGAACTTCGGGACAGCGATGAGGAACAGCCAACGAGGCTACACAAAATGGTACGAAGCCAAGTCGCTCGCATTAGCTCGAAAACAGCGAGTGAGTCGCACAACTAGAAACGTTGCGTTTCGCCGATTAATTTCATCGAAAAAACGCGTCGGAAAACGAATCCGAAACTCCACGAAGGGCGAGGGGGGTTGGACAACCAGTCCACGTAGATTCCTACGAGGGATGGCCCCCGAATCGACCGACATCCCCCTACCGTTGACCTGCTGCCCACCTCCTTCAGAGTTCTCAGGACGGATAACGCTGCCACAAGCGCCAAAGTTCCCACAAAACAAGCTACAATATACATACATACAAGCGCTAAAATAAGCCGTTCGAGCATAACCGTACATCCAGCACGACCTTCCGCAAGCACCAGCGGATAGGTAACGACGTCACGGAGACCGTGCTCACGTAGCCCCACTGCGACAGGGACAAGTCGTAAGCCAGCAAATCCGCATTAAAAACAGTGAGCGAACATGCCAAATGCAAGCTGGGACTAAGGCCGTTGTGAGCAAACCGTCAAATCCGCCTGACCATCCGCAAGCAGAGATAGGAGTCCTAGCGGATCGGTATACGATGTCTCGGAGGGCCGTTGCTCACAGCCTCCTCACTGCGATAGGATCAAGACCGTCGCAGTCCGAGAAAAGATGCATAAAAACCATAAAAGCGAGCAATAGGCAAAAATAGCCCGACAAAGGCCGAACGAGTATGCAACGGCTCAACCAAAAGCAGAGATCGGAGGTGAGCATGATGATCAGCGCATCGCCGCGATCATCGTGCTCACCTCCCCGACTCTGGGGAGGCAACAGGAAGCTCAAACACCAAGATAGGCCAAAACAACCAATAATGCAAGCCAGCCCCCGGCCGGGAGAGCAACAAGCTCCGGCCGGCTGCCGGCCGGCATCAGCAAGGCCGGCGGTCGGCCAGAATGGGCAGCGGAGGTATCCCAAGGAATAGGGAAGGCAGTCCACCTCAGGAGGCGCGGCCATGAACCGGCGGCGGTTGGGGCGCGGGGAGAAGGCGCTCCAAAACTCTCAGCCGTGGGTTGGCAAAACCAAAAGCTAGACGGACGATGCAGTGGCACGAGAACGGGCGTACCCCCCCCCCCCCCCCCCCCCCCCCCCCCCCCCCCGGCCCCCCCCCCCCCCCCCCCCCGCCCCCGCCACGGGAGAGGGGGAGGGAGGGGAGGGGGTGGGGGAGAAGGGGAGGAGGGGGGGGGGGGGGAGGGGGAGGGGGGAGGGGGTGAGAGGAAGGGAGGGGGGGCGGTGGGGGGGGGGGGGGGAGGGGGGGGGGGGGGGTTTTATGGGGAGGGGGAAGAGGGGGGAAAGGAGGAGGAGACGGAGAGGGGGGGGGGGGGGGGGGAGGGGGGGGGGGGGGGGGGGGAGGGGAGGGGGGTGGGGGGGGGACGATGGGGGGGGAGGGGGGGAAGGAGGATCCAGAGGGGGGGGGGGGGGGAGGAGGAAGGGGGGAAAGGGGGGGGGGGGGGGGGGGGGGGGGGAGGGGGGAGGGGAAGGGGGGGGGGAGTGGGGGGAGGGGGGGGAGGGGGGGGGGGAAAGGGGGGGGGGGGGGGGTGGGGGGGGGGGGAAGGGGGGGGGGGTGGGGGGGAGGGGAGGGGGGGGGGAGGGGGGGGGAAGGGAGGGGGGGGGGGGGGGAGAGGGGGGGAGGGGGGGGGGGGGAGAGAGGGGGGGGGGGGAGAGGGGGAGAAGGGGGGGGGGGGGGGGAAGAGGGGGGGAGGAAGGAAAGGGGAGAGGGGGGGAAGGGAAAGGGGGGTGGGGGGGGGGGGGGAGAAGGGGGGGGGGGGGAGGGGAGGGGGGGAAGAAAAGGGGGAGGGGGGGGGGAGAGGGGGGCAGAGGGGAGGGGGAGGGGGAAGGGGGATGGGGAGAAAGAAAAGGGAAGGGAGAGGGGGTGGGAAGGGAAAGTGGGGGAAGGAGGGGAGAGGGAGGGGGGGGGGGGGGGGGAGTAGGAGGGGGGGGGGGAGGAGGAAAGGGAGGGAGGGGGGGGGGGGGGGGAGGTGGGGGGGGGGGGGGGGAGGGGGGGGGGAGGGGGGGGGGGGGTAAAGAGGAAGGGGGGGGAGAGGGAGAGGAGGGGGGAGAGGAGAGGGGGGGGAGGGAGGGGAGAGATTAGGAGGGGGGAGAGAGGAGAAGAGGGAAGGGGGGGGGGGGATAAGGGAGGGGGGAGAGAGGGGGAGGGGATGGGGGGGAGAGAGAGGGATGAAAGGAGAGAGGGGGGGGAGGGGGGGGGGGGGGGGTGGAGGGAACTTTGGTGG